>PVKS010022064.1:0-34288 GCA_004027875.1 Aplodontia rufa | reverse complement strand
GCAGGGTGTGGACTGAAATAGGTCCTGCAGGAGGGGTGGGGTCTCAGAGGCAGAGATGCTGAGAGGTCCCGTGGGTGGGCACAGGTGAGCCAGCAGAGGGCAGGGCCCAAGTTATCTGAAACTCAGGGATGGAGTAGGAGGGGAAGTGGGAGGTGAGGCTGATAGCCACTCTCTGGTCTAAGGGTCCTGTCCTGCCCATCTGTGTCCCGCACCTCTAGGAGGACTGAGACACCCCTTCCTGCTGTCCATCTTCACATCTGCCTTGATGGATTTGTGGATTTGGCTCCATCTTATTTTGTTGGCCGTCCAGCTCTCTAGCAGAGTCTTGTGAGCACAACCCACTGGCTACAGTCATTTCAGGACCCAGGGCTCCTACCCAGCCTTTCACGCAGACTGACATTTCCCAAAGAGAGAGAGTGGGCATTGTGCTTCCCCTAGCTTTAATGACCCGGAAACGCAACTTGTCCTAACATTTGTATCTTGTTTTCAGTTTGTGGCATTAAGTTCAGTGGAATCTGAAGTTTGACCTCAGGAAATCACAGGGAAAATGTATATAGATGGCTACTGAGTTCATCTCCTTGTTATTCTGAAATACAGTTGTAAACAGAAGGCTGAGATTATCCATGATTAAAGCTTTCCGACACGGGGATCTTCTGGTCTTTTTCGTTTATTTTCCAGCATTTGATAAAAATGGTAACAGTGTCCACATATACCCATCACAGTGTGAAGGGGGAGCAATGGCTGTGTAGGAAGATCAAAATTAAAATACCTTCAACCCTTTCCCTCCGCACAGCCTCGTTCTTCATGGTCTTATTTTATAAGCGCTTATCCAGGGAACCATCAAACTGAACAAGCACATCTTGTGTGGTGCCAGTGGAAAGTAATTTTATTTATATCTTTTTCCCATTGCCTCCGTATATCATCCCAATGAGATGGATCATGTCCCTGTTCCGTGTGAAAATTCAGCAGTCCAAGGACTTTCTGGCCCTCTGGTCACACGTGCAGACACCGTTCAGTAATTAAAGTTCCACTATGGCCTGCTGGGTTCAGGGGTACTGAGGGCTGTAACCAGCGGAGGAGGAGGTGGTTTCTCCGTTCGGACTCTTGGCATCTCTCCCTGAATACATCTGGCGTAGGGCACCCTCTCCATCACTTGGAGCTCTCTTTACCTGCCTCCACCTTCACACCTACATGCTTTATCATCCCCATCTGCTTTCCCTCTTTAAAGAGAAGGCCTTCAAGCTCTCCACGCCTGCTGCCTGATAGGTGGAATGCAGGAGGTCCCAGGAAGCACACCCTGAATGCACAGATTCCTCCCTGGAGCCTCCAACATCGGTGGAGTCCCCAAGAGATTCAGATGCTCTAACGCTACCTGGGAGATTCTGAATCAATAGAAGTGAAAGTTCTGCAGGGAACACTCCTGGTTTAGGTTTGAGAATCACTGTGCCAGGTATTTGTTAGGCTTTTGTGCATTAAATGGTATCAGCACACTTTTCTTAAGAAATATTTCAGTTTTACCTAAAAATGATTTCATAATATGAAATTACGAAACCGGAGGGTTCCCAGTTTTTCCTCATTCTGAGTAAGATTATTAAAAACACCCTCTGTCTTTGAAGACTGATGGGTACTCGTGACTTCAGATTAAATCTTCTGGGCCATCTATGCTGGTTCTCCCAGTCATTCTATCTTAGTAGATTTTATGCAGACAATCAAAAGTTTAAGTGTTGGGCTGGAGCAGTGGCTTGGTGGTTATGGTGCTTGCCTGGCACCCGCGAGGACCTGAGTTCAAATACCAGTTCCACATACACAATGAAGTCTCAGAGCAATGAAAGCAACATGAAAAACTAAATGAAATTGATTCTCTCTTTTTCTCTCTCTGTGTCCCTCTCTCTTTTTTTAAAAAAAAAAAGTTTAAATGCTTCTTTTACCTAAATCAATCCTTATTTTATTTTTAAGGAAAGAATTTGGCACTTTTATAAGCAGTGAGATTCCAGGGACCATGGTGTAAGCTTCTCGCCCTCAGACCAGATGTAGGCCCAGGAGTTATTTTATAACTTTTATCACTTACATATTATTCTACTTTAAGAATTTTTGTTTTTAATGGAGAAAGAGGTGGAAGAAGTGCATAAGGAGTACATAAAGCTCCTAAAATAGGTGGTGTGCTAGGTAGTTAAGCTTGTTTGAAAGGAAATTAATAATCCGAGTTTATCAATATTTAAAGATTGAACCAATCTTTAATTATTCTACAAATATTTATTGTGTATTGGCAAGAACTACTGTTTGTTGGGTGGTCGTAAAACAGCAAACCTATGCTATATGTTCAAGAACGCTTGTCTTTAGTGCTTCCTATTTCCAAACGTAGTAAGCAGTTAACTTGTGACCTCAGAGTAATTAGTGTCAGGGGTCACCTCATGTGTCTTTGATTTCTCAATTTTGGGTATTAAATGCCCTAATGCTTGAATTCTTTATTTAGGGATTTCTTTTAGTGCATTAAATTTATACATAGTTTTGTAGTTCATTTTGGCATAGTCATGCAAGCAAGGAATATATGGGCCTTTTCGGTAGAGTAAAGTGACTTGGCATAAATTTGCTTTCAGTTTTATAAGCTGAGTCATCTTTTTACTGATGTTTATTATCATTAAAAATTAAATTCTCCTTTAAAATACTCTGTAAATGATATTAGTTTTTAAATGTTATGTAGTATTTTAATATATATTCTGTTTGTGTGACTTGCTATTTACAAATATAATCTCTCTGCTGTATGAAGATGTTGGCTGACCTTTCATGATTGGATCTCTATAACATGGTTTAGAAAATATTAAGAGTTCTTAGCCTTTTCTTCAGAAATTCCAGCCGTTAGTGTGCAACCTAGTCCATGGAATGAATCACCGCTGTGTTCTTGATCCCTTATCTCGGGCCTGGGCTAACTCTTCAGGCTCTGGTCTTCATCGCCAGACCACCCTGTACTGATGCCTGGCTTTTCAATGGGCTAAAGAATTGCTCAAGTCTTTTTTATAACTTGTCGAGAATGCAGGCTGTAATTTATATTACACTGGGAAAAGTGGAAAATTGAGTAATTGTAAGGCACTCGGATGTAATTCTGCTCTTTAAATGGTGTTGCCATTAAGTTATAACACAGATAACATTACAGAGAAATGAGCAACATGGGGTATCTTAGCTGAGAAATAAAAATGCAGAAAACAACTTACCTCTTGTGGCAGAAAAGGAGGAAAGTTTATCTTCACTTTCTGTTGTATAAAGTGCTCTCTTTCATTGGTGCATTATAATTATCCATAAGTCAGATTCATTATACCATGTTTATCCATGCACATAACATAATTTGACCAATCTCGTATGTAATACTTTTGTGTAATGCAAAACTAAGTAATAATCTCAATAATACCACCACGAGGAAGCTCAGAGATGACAGTGTTTGAGCTTACACTACATTTTTCCTGTTGCAGACTTCAGCTGACTTTTCGAAGTTTCATTTTGTGCAGTAACTCAATGTTCTAGGATACTAAATCCTGAAGAAGTGGTTTGCCCAACTCATGTATTTAGTAAGTTTCTGGGGGCATCAATAAATAGTCTTTCCCTTCATTCTACTTTTTTTCCCTTCAGAATAAGCATGTGGAAGCTATGGAGTGCAGCCTTACTATATCAGGCCTCACCATTTTATTTTATTTTATATTTTTAAAGAAAGAGGGAGAGTGAGAGAGAGAGAGAATCTATTCTATTTAGTTTTTCAGGTGGCCTTTGTTGCTCTGACACTTCTTCGTGCACATGGTGCTGGGGTTCGAACCCGCATCCTCATTCATACCAGGCAAGCGCCATAACCATTGAGCCACCCTTTTAGCACCTTTTCACAATTTTATTTTATTCATGAAGTTACAAAGGTGAAATTTTTACAAGAATCGCTGCTTTTGTATGAAGCTCTTTGACAGAAAACCCCCCACGGAAGCAATGGTCATGTGAATCAAGTCCCTGTAACAAGAACACGTAGAACATACAACATGGGTGAGAACACGTTTCTCAGTGCAGGAAAGACGGGATGCAGGAGAGGGTGGCCCTTGGAGAGCAGAGCTCGGCTGAAGTTGTTTGAGTTGCCTAAGTCTCAGGAAATTTACCTGATCTTTCGTGTCTTCTCTGCAATTTGGAAATAGCAATGTCAGGAATCTAGGGCTGTAGCAATAGCTAAATGAAATAAAGCAAGAACAATTAACAGTCTGAATAATACTACCATATGGAAGCTTGGGCTTGCAATATTTGAGCTTATATTAATCACCTATGTAGTGTCTGTACCTAGGATATTCTCAGGAAATTGACTAACATCCAAATAACTTCACATATTCTCATTTTTCCTGGCCTTTTTTAGGGCAGACATTGAAAAAATATGTAATGCAGGTGTGCAGTGCTGATCCTTGTGTTTTTACTTCTAAAAGAAAATCACACGTAATTAGGAAGTAAGAATTTTCATGATGATGATAACTTATTCATGGAGCACTTGCTCTGGAATAGGAGCTCTGCCACATGTACTCAAAGGCCACTTGGATGCCATTGATCTAGGGGTGTCTGTTAACCACTTAGACTGTGTCTGATACAGTGCTGGGGAGGGCAGGAGAGGAGGAAATACACCACATAGGTTTACGACTTGTGAGCGGTATTTTGGGACATCAAGTGAATCAATTTATATAATGACCACACATGATAGACTTCGATGGAATTTTATTATATAAGTGCATCACTAAAATGTAGAGTAAGAAACATGAGGTAAGGTTGAAACCAGATTTTATGGAAAGCCTTATTCAGTGACTGGTGCTGAGTAGAAACCCAACTAATGATAGGTTTTAAAGCATGTATTATTATCATAACTGTTGCTTAGAAATAGGGAAATATTATAGATGAAAGACTTAGAAGCACGGGTCAAGTGTTCCTTCCAATGTGAAATTGGGTGGAATGTCCAGAGACAACAGCTGATCCCTCCCATGGGCTTCTGTGAATTTCCATCACTCTTTCATTTGTGCCTCACATATGTGGCAACAGTTGGTCTCTCTTTCAGGCAGAAGAGGCATTCTTCAGCCAATCACCAAAGCCCTGGGCCACCAGGTGGTCCTCATCCGTAAGATAGCATCTGGAACTTACTTTCTTTAATGACTGTTTGTTAAATTAAAATGGCCTCTGAGCTGGAAATTAAGATTAAATTTGTGTTTGTGGCGAGGCTGGAGGTGGGAGGTGAGGCTACTTCTGGAACCAGAAACATCCTTAAGGGTGTGGAGACTGAAAGGAACACAGCATGTGGTTCTTTCTTTCAACACATACGAAGCCACTGTTTTGTGCCAAACATGAGTAGAAGCAGAGGTTACCCTTTCCCTCTGGAACTGAGAGATAAATGGGAGAGATCAGCATTAATCAATCTGTTGCAAGAGTAAATACACAGTTATAACTGAAATACATCCACAGTGGAGAGACTCCTGGTGCCCCAAGGCAGTCTGACCTGTCCCAGAAGGGGGCAGATGTGACATCGGTGAAGATAACATCTGAAATTACAGAAGAGCATTCCTGCCCAAAGAAGTAGTGTGAGAGACTCTTCTGCGCAACCTAAGAGGTCCAGGGGCTGGAGGTGACAGTGGCAGTTACACTGAAGAAGCCCATGAGGACAGCTGCTTGCCTCATAGGTCACATTCACAGGCTTGACCTTCTGCTAACAGCAGCTCAGTCTGTGAGACGCCCTACGCTGGAGTGAGTGGCTCAGGGGTGACGGCAATCATCAGCTGTCCCTGCTTCATGCAGAAGGGCTCAGTCTGGATGCAGCACAGGTAAAGCAGTGGAGCAGGGCAGGTAGCTTATTGTAGAGGATCGAGTAGTGTCGTGGTCCTCCAGCTGAGAGACGGTGGAGGCTCGGGCACCAGTGTTATAGCTGCAGACACAATAGACAGGCGTGGGGCACCAAGAAAAACTGCTGACTCCATCGTGAGTGATTTAGGAGTGCTAGGAATTGACATCATGTGGGTCATGTAGGGACCACGTGGGGCAGGATTCAGCCTGTAGAACCCAGCAGATCAGCCCAGTAAGAATGCTCTTTCGTGGCTCTGCCCTTGATTTGTTTCCTCTTTCATTCATTTGCTCAGCCATTTATTCCTTCCTTCGTTCTCTAAATGAACATGTACTGAGTACCCACCATGTTCCTGGTGCTACTCCAGGGACTCCTACAAACCTTGATTTCCTTTTCTGGGTTCCTGCATTTATTCTATTTTTAAAAACTTGACAAAGTGCAACGGACAGCTGTTTCTTCCAAAAGCCCTTTGCTGATCTTTCCACTGCAAATCAACAGGCTCCACTCCTCTGTCCACCACGCGAAGCAGCATAACTCTCCAGCATTAAGTCATTCGGTTTTTCAGTAGTGGTTGGACACAGAGCTTCCCGTTCACATTCGCTTCCTGTTCACATTCGCTTCCTCACTTTGGGTCAAAAACCACAGAACTACAGACTTGTGGCAAATGATTGTCAACTGAGTTAAACTACGTGGAAGAATATGAAGGTGGGACCCTTCACAAAGCAAAACTGATTTCTCTCCAGTGATCACAGATCCTACTCCTTATTGTTTTATTTATTAATATATTCTTTTATAAATGGCTTATTTTTCATGTTGAATATTTAGACATTCTTTGCTTTGTAATAATCAGTTATTTCAAAACCCTGGCAATTTCATTCACCCACCCTCGCTTATGAGAAATGTGTCTTTCCTAAAAGCCTCATGTGGTGGAGCCAGCTCACTGGGGCTCAGGGCAGCCAGTTGTGCCCATCGTTCTCCAGCTTTAAAGTTGTGCTGTCTGTCACTCTGGTAACTTGACATTGACACCGGCGGGAATGGAAATGGCCAAACATTACAAATGAGACCTTGGGTCTTCCACCGTCCCCAAGACACCAGTAGTTAATTACTTTTTAGCACAACACTGCTTTGCACACTCCCACCCCCCAAAAAAAAGAATCCAATCAAGAGTAGTGGATTAAATGAACTCTGACTTGTGCATGTGCAGGTTGAAGAGCATTAGAGCTGTTTGTAAGATCTATAGAAAGAAGCGATGTTCTGCGTTCTCTGCTTTGCTCTTCGGTCATTCATTCAGTCTTTCAATCAGTGCTCCTGCCTGTGGATGCAGCAGACGACAGTGGATTTACTCAAACTGGTCACATCCCAGTTGGTGCCAGACATTGTGCTGGGGTCGGGCTCACACTGAAATGTGGGCCATGCTGGGCGAGAGGCAGCCCTGCCTTTCAGAACTCTATGGCAAGGAAAGCCAAGAAGACTTGATGATAGGCTTACAGTCGGGCATGGGGGATAATTGGCAGTTTTCTAGACTGTGCAGGACGATTGTTCTCTAAATGCAGACTGAGAAGTGGGTGCAAGGGCGGGGTGGGGCACGAAGAGGTGAGTGAAGGAGGTGAGCCCAATTTGGGGCATGCTAAGTTGAAGTTATTTTAGGATACGTAGAAGGCAGTTGGGAATGCGTGTTTGAACACTGGGAAGAGAGCTGGGGACGGTGATTTAAAGTCATTCCCATGCGGTGGTAGTTAAAGCTGAGTGAGAAGAAGATGGAGTGAAAGTCAGGATCCCAGCAGAAAGCAGATGTCACCCCTAAATGGAGTAATGAAGGAGAAGCTGATGGCAAGACCATTCCTAGGTTAGGAAAAGCAGCTGTGATGAGGGAACACACTGGGACTCGCAACAGCAGCGGCACCACCACCGCCACCGCCGGGCCATTTGTGAGACAAGAACAGGAGGAGTCTGAGGAGTGGCATCCAGAAAAAAAATGATTGAACCAGGATGGAGTGACTTTGCTGAAAGGAAGGAAAATGGTCTAAGAAAAAGGAAATAACATTACCACGTGCAGGGTAAATAAGGTAATACAAGGGCTTGGGTGTGGCTCCGGGCTAGAACTCTTGCCTCAGCATGTGCAAGGCCCTGAGTTTGATCCCCAGCACTACCAAAAAAAAAAAAATAGTAAAATAACAATAATAGCAAAACTATGAAAAGTGCCCTACAAATTAGCCATTTAGGGTTCCCGGTGACTACTCTTATCTCATTTTGTGATTTGCACACACAAGGTTATTGAACTGGTAAAAGCTATAGGAACAGGCTGTGAAACTTACTATCATTGTTCTTCTTCTTTTTATTAATAAAGAGAGAGGGACAGTGAAAGAGAGAGCGAGAAACAGAGAAACATTTTTTAAATTTAGTTTTTCATGCAGCTTTTGCTGCTCCAAGCCTTCGTTGTGTACGTGGGTGCTGGGGTTTGAACTCGTGTACTTGTACATGCTGGGCAAACGCCGTAACCGCCGAGCCACTGCTCCAGCCTGCTGTCACTGTCCTTGCTTCTAATGTGAAGAGGGGTGGGCAGCGTGCCACCCTGAATAGGGCAGCCTCCTCACTCGCTGGTCTCTCCATTCCACTACGCAGGCTCCCAAACGCATGCTCTGAAAGATTCGTGAGAAGATGGGTCATCTTCGACTTCAGCCCACCGTAATGTCATCCAGGGGAGGAAGGGAGCAGCAACCAGGAAAGGGGTAGCCCCAGCCTTTATGTAGCCTCTTGGCAGTCTGACCATTGCAGAAACAAGGGTACAAGTTCAGTATTTTCTGTTTTAGAAACCAAGGTAGGGCTGGAGCGGTTGCATGCTACAAGGACGTGGGTTGCATCCCCAGCACCATGTACCAAACGAAATGTTGGAGCAACGAAAGCCACATGAAAAACTGAATAAAATTGATTCTCTCTCTCACTGTCCCTCCCTTTTAAAAAAGAAGGAGAAATCAAGGTGGATTATTTTACTCAAGGATTAGCAGCACCAAGCCTGGTGCACACAGTTGGAGTAGGTTTTTGGCTGTGAATTCACAAGGAGACAGGCCCACTGCATAGCAGGTACTTTAAAGGGAGAAGATACCATCTTGGTATTTACTAGGAAACATCAGGAGAACAGGACTTTGGAGTATGAGTCAAGTGTACATAGGGCAGGAACAAGTGCATAGCTAACATTCCATAAGTGTCTGCTGAATTAAAGCAAAATAAAACACCAAGGCCATAAAATTTAGCCATAAGAACACTTGAGAGCGAAATGCTTTCATCTTACACTGTCTGACGTCTTACTAAAGGATCTGCAAAAATAATGTTTTTTCCATTATAAAATGCAACTGCAGGGGCTGGAGCGGTGGCTCGGTGTTTACAGCACTTGCCCGGCATGCGCAAGTACACGGGTTCAAACCCCAGCACCATGTACACAACTAAATGTCAGAGCAACAAAAGCCACATGAAAAACTCAATAAAAATTGATCTCTCTCTCTCTCTCTCTGTCCTTCTCTCTTAAAAATAAATAAATTAATTAATTAAATTAAATAGCATGCAACTTCATTAACCAAACCCACAATGAAAATTTTAACATGCCAACAGAATGATTTTCATCACTTTGATGAATTTCTTTCAGGCATTTATACTGTGTGCACGTTTTCTGCGTAGTATATGTGGCTGTGTGTATTGTTTCCTTACCGGCTTTATTTGATGAACACTCTTCTGTTATTTTACATCTTCATTTCACTAGTAGCCTGCCCAGAAACGGAAGACAGCAGTCGCTCTGTTAGCAATAGCTATGCTGTTTTATGTTTTTCAATTTTATAAATACACATGTGAGATCTCTTGTACCTAGAGTTTTCCACTGGATTTTGGATTATTTCCCTCAGAAAGTTTTGACTGTCTTGAAAGCACATTACCGTAGTGAAGAGCTGAAGCGTCGCAATGGAACTTGAAGGTGCATTTGCTATTACTGATTCCTAGGCTTGGCCCGGATTGAATATTCTTATTCCATCAGCTTTCTGCAAGTCTTAGCAAATCCTTTGCCTAAGCAAACCTAATGGTTTTCTATCCTCCCGCCCACCCAATGCAAATAGTGGTAGCTGTGAATAAAACGGATGTTAGCAACCTGATTTAAACCCATTATCCCAAGGACAAAGTTGAAGATGAAAAAGACTTAGTGAACTGGATTGAATCTCACAAGAGGCCTTAGTGCATGATTGTCCAGTCATCATTTGTGATTTATTTTAATCTGTCATGTACTGCAGTTCTCCATGTGGATCAGAGAGGCCAGCTGTGACCTGGCAGTTGTACCCCGCAGATCCTATGCTAGGAATCTGGGATGTGACAGCCCCCAAACCAGAGCATACTGAATATGCTCCCCTCCCACCCAGCATCCCGCACTGCAGAACTCAGTGTGAAGGACATGGATTTCCTGTGCTCTTTTTTACAATGGTGGCACCGTGCTAATTTTTCATATCTGGTATTTTCATTTTGTGAATCATATTGCATTTTTCTTCTCTTTACCCTTAAGTATTTTCTCCCTTTTCTGAATAGTTTCTGCCCATCTTCATTGGGTGGGAATTTTCTCTCCTCTGATTTCTCCACGTAATTCATTTACCCCAAATTCCTACACGTGGATTCTGTTGTCTCTTTATTTGCAAACTGATTGAACATTGGATTAAAATTAAATGATATAAATGCTCAAACTGCATAAAGCTCTTTGACTAAGTAAACACCCAGATGCTTCTTTAAATATTTTTGCACTGTATAAAAATAGATAAAGTATGTAACACTACACATTTTTGAAATTTTCACATTTGATTCCAGAGTAAGTAAATAGATGCCCCAAATAAGTATGGTTTTATGTGTGCTCACAAGCTACTTAACGCTTGTGTAAGAGAGGTTCAAAGTGAATAGACACAATTTGCACGTGGCCACTGCTTTCTCACTCATTGGCTAAAGTGATCATATGAATAGCATGGTCGGCCGAATTTGGGGAAAACAGTGATTTGCTGAACCCAACGTGAAGAAGCAGAAATCATAAATCTCCGCAGTGTGTGTGTGTTCCATATACATATATACGTACATATATTTTACCTGTGTGTATATATCACATATATGTTTGTCTATTTATGTCTACATATGTGTACATACACATGTGTATATATGTATTTGTGTGTGTATATATGTATATATATATGCACATATATGTCTAACCTTATTTGAGTTTGGCTTCTCACTGTTTCCTGTTTAGCTTTTTCTTTTCTTTTCTTTTCTTTTTTTTTTGCATTGGAATGTTGTCTAGCACATTGATTTTTTTTATGGTAGGTAAAGTGGTTGTAAGTTTTTTAGAGCAGAACAGGATGCTAGCTAGGGAGATCTTAGTTGCTTTTAATATTAAATGAGTACTATGAAAATATTTCAACATATTGATGTTATATTGAAAATCATACCATCTATTTATTACTTTTAACCAAAAATTGCGTTTCTTTTAAACAAATTTTTGCCTCTGATCTGCGATCTGCACAACATTCTACTAGGGAGCGAGACTTCTCACTGTGGACAAGAGATACTGCCTTCGTCATCCTTACATACCGAAAAGTCTAATGAAATTCATTCGTCTGTCTACTTGCTCGTGAAATATTTGTAGGCACCTACCATGCCTGGGAAATGCTGTGGTGTGCCTTAGGAGTAAAGTTAGCTTGCATGATAAATCTGTGCGTCCTAGTTTATTTCCCCCTAAATAAATACAAGAGGTTCCTCAGGGTCATCTTTGTTCTCTCAGTTTTCCTCGGATGATCAAGTCTGCTTGATTGATTTTCATTCTTAGGAAAAGCATTTTAAAGCCTATGAAATAGCAATTAAGATGCCTGTGGCTCTTAGCAGCCCTGCCAGATAACACAGTTAGCAAGGTTCAGCTCGGCTCCGAGACACAATGTCCTCTTTCCTAGCAAGGAAGTTATTCCGTCCCTCCAAAGTACCATGTGTGGACTTTGGTTGGGGCAAAGTAAACCCACATTCAAGGTCAAACACTATATTGTGGAGAGAAAGGCTGACTGTAGTGTAAGTTCCACCTTTCCTTTGTTCCCAATCCACAGTGGGAGAGCTCCAGGTTCCGCTGCGTGGGACTCACCCCTAATTCATTCAGTGCTTGTTAAGCCCTGATAATGAAGATCAGTGTCTAATACCCCTTGGGACGATTAAGCTGACAAGGATATCTTTTGCGTATTTTAGGGATTTTTCAATTGTTAATTAACTAAAGACGTGTCTGGACTCGAATCCTAAAACAATCCAGGTACACCTCCACCATGACTCCCAAGACTTGGGGAATCTCCTGCTTAGCTTGAATCTGGGAGAGTACTGGAAACTGTACTTGCAACTGGTTATAAATCCCAGCAAGTCCCTGCGGCTATAGAGTGGGGAGCCCTCCCCAGGTGCCTGTCACTTACACGCTCTTCCCTTTGTAACCATCTCCTTCCTGGAATGATGTGGAGTCCAGAGTAGTCAGGAAGGGCAGCATTTCACTCTGATGTGATTTGCAGGTGGTGCCTGTCAAGGGGGCGTCCGAGGGGAGAAGATCGGCAGGTGAGGTTCAGATTCAGAATGTCATCTGAAGTAGCGATTACTCGCTCAGTCTTTCCACAGCGTGTTTTCTTATCTCCTGATAAAGTCCGGGAACATCCTTGGATTGTTGAGAGCTTCTCAGGGGCTTGAGCCATCCATTGTGTGCTCTTGTTGATTGGACACCATAGATGTGAAAATTCATTCATATTCTGCATTTGTGTGGAACTATATTGATCTCCTTTTCAGGCATCTGGCTTCATTTATGAATAATCTTTCCTAATGAGATGCTAGCCAGCTCTTACTGCTTGCTCTGTGCGTGGCTGTGGGCACAGTGGCTTTTACGAAGGTGAGCTTATTCAGGCTCACAGTGGCCCCAAGACCCGTCATTGTTAAGTTGCATGCCAACACATCTGTATCATTGATGTTAAAAAGCTAGTTTTGCTTTTCATTATATAAAAAGTGATGTAAAAAAGGAACATAAAGGAATTTATGAAAATTAATTATTGTATCATTTAATAATCTAAAAATAAGATTGGGTTTTCTTTGGTGCTTCAAAACTGAAAGAGAAGCTGGGTGCGGTAGCGCCTGCCTGTAATCCCAGTGGCTCTGGAGACTGAGGCAGGAGGATCTTAAGTTTAATGTTAGTCTCAGCAACTTAGCAAGGTCCTAAGCAACTTAGGGTGACCATGTTTCAAAATGAAAAAAAGAAAAACTGGAGGGGTCACTGGGGATGTGACTCAGTGGTTAAGTGCCCCTGGGTTCAAACCTGGTACCAAAAACAAAACAAAACAGACAAATGAACAAATAAAAAACTGAAAGAGAAATAAGTTCAAGTCATTTTCTATCTGTAGATCACAGTGTGAACATTTATGTGCATAGGCGCTTTTCTTTGTGAATATTGGTGATTTCCAGGGTGGTTTCCTTGGTCTCATTCATTCAACATTCATTTATTGAGCTGTGTTCTCTTATCTATTCTCTCTCCCCCCATCTCTCCGGGACATCCTATCTCCAGTCTTGACTTCATCCTCTAAAATGTCAGCCAAAGCTCCACGCTGCTCATCCAGCCCAGCCTGGTGCCATCTGCATCTCCCTGGCTGTACTCCTGGTGTCCACTGTACACCCGAAATCCTCAACATAGCAGTTGGGGATTTTCTAGAATAGTACTTATTTATTGGAAAGGGTAGTATTTTTATAATATTTGGTTTTAATACCAAAAATACGAGGGATTTACCCCCATTGTTTTATCTATAGTCTCAGAGGTTTCTCAAATTGAGAAGCCCACAGGCAGCGCACTGCCCTGCTCCTGCTCCTACCACCCCTTTCTAATCAATAATGCAGCCACATCGATTCTGCCCCCTAAATATGTCCTATAGCCACTTTTTTCTTCTAAAATATCTCTATTGCCCTTGTAGGGCTTCTTCCTGTTTCTTGCCTAAACAAATGCAATTAATTAAGCCTCAGACTTCCAGTCTTTTCCACTCTGCCCTCTCTGACCTTAAAACTGTCTTTGAGCATCATGGTCTGATGCAATTGTTGCTCTATTTAATTGTTTTTCTTTGTACCAGGCACTGCATCCTGGAGCACTTAACCACTGAGCCTCATCCCCAGCCCTTTCAATTTTTTCTTTTGAGACAGGGTCTCACTAAGTTGCTTAGGGTCTTGCTAAGTTGCTGAGGCTGGCTTTGAACTTGTGGTTCTCCTGCCTAAGCCTCCAGAGCTGCTGGGAATACAGACTTGTGCCACCATACTTGGTCTGTTTGAAATTCTTAAAGGTTTCTACAGAAGCACTTTGGCCCTTCTGCCTCGGCACTCCTGTACCCTCATCTCCTGTCCCTATAGTTACCCACACCATGTCACTATCTTGTCCTTCGTGTCCTTGTGTGTCTTCGCCCGTCTGCCAGGTTGCGTTGCTAACTACTACAGCTCTTTGACAATCCGCAGTGATCTCTGGGACACTTCCCAGCTACTCAGAGGTGGAACTGCTAGGCTGCCCTCCCACACTGCGGGAACATTTTGTGCATGCCTCCTCTAACTTGTTGAGTCTCCGTGACAGCCCTTCTTAGTTCCTCAGGTAGACAGTGGCAGCCTCAGGGCAGGAACTCTGATGTACCTCTCTCCTCCCAGGAATGGCACATTCAGGTCAATTCAGTGAATATTTATCGAGCATCTGCTATGTGCTGCACACTAAGGACTTATAACACATCCACGAGTGAAAAATCCCTGCCTCTGTGAATTTATATTGTAGCGTACAATATTTGCTGAGCATTGAAAGAGGGAGGAGGAGAGACAAAGAGCAAAAGGAGGATGTGAAAAAGGAGGGAAGGAATTGAGATCAAAATTGTGAGATCCAGTTTTTGTTTTTGTTTTTTAAGAAAACAATAGTGGACATTCTGATTGGGAATCTGAGACTTCCAAATCATGGATCCACAGGAAGGGAAGTAGACGTGGGTGGCTCTTCTGCAGAGGGAGGCCTTTCCTTCTCTGGATTTGGGCTGCTTCATGACTGTGGTGTGAGAACTGTCTCCATTCCTTCCTGTCCATGAATGTTCCGTGAATCTCGTGGTAGAGTACGACATGCAGTCACATCATTTTTGAGTAATAAGACAACCACCAAGAAGCTAGTTAGTAATGGTAATGGTGAGTGCTTTCAGGAGTGTGATGAAAGGCTCTGGGTGCTGTGTGAAGGATTGTCCCTGAGGTGACCTGCAGGGAACACTGAATGAAGACATGAGCCAATGCCTGCGTTTGCAGCTTCCCCTTGAAATCATGAGCTCATCACTTGTACACTCAGCATTGGGGAGTCACCTGCTTCTTTCTGGCGAGCTCCCGTACTTTAAAGTGGCGCTCAGTGCCTTACAGAGTGTCCTATTGGCAGTGAATTCCACCACGTTTCTCAATTTAATTTATATGATCATAGATTTCAAATCATCTATTTTATTTTGGACTCAAATTTGAACCTTTGACTTTCCTGGAAATCATTTTATGCCGTGTTTTTTCTTTGCACATACCCATAGTGAGATATTCTGTATTGTCGGGTCTGTATATAGATACTGTTAGAAGGACCACGTTTCTCTACTAAGAAGTAAAGATGTGGCATCTTAGGAATATAGTTTTAGAAGATACTCTAATGGTTATATTAAAATAAATTTAATTTGTTATATTAAAAATGAAATAGCTATAATAAAAATGAATGCTCAGTGGTTGGAGCGCTTGCGTGGCATGCATTAGGACCTGGGTTTGAACTCCAGCACCACATACACAACTAAGTATTGGAGAAACAAAGGTCCGATGAAAAAAATAAATTAAATGGATTTTCTCTTTCTCTCTCTTCCTCTTGCCCTCTCGCTAAGAAGAAAATGAATCTCTGTGTGTGTGTTTCTAAGTGTGCACACGTAAACTCATGAACATATTAAGAAGGAAAGGAAGAGAAATTTTGATTCTTAAGCTTCATACTTTAAAAGGCAATAGGGTTTACTTTGGAGGTTTTTCTTGAAGTTTCCCAGAATGTTGTAAACGCATGAATTTTAAAGGTACCCCTTGGGCTTGTCCATCATTTCTGACCTGGTGAGTCCAAGGTACACCAGGCAGTTAAGAGTTTTGAGGTTCCGGTTCAAAGTGTTGGGAGCAGGACTGCTGGGTGGATACCTGCTGTCCCTACAGGAGACAGCACTGTGTGTCCTGGGTTGTTCTCCCTAGACCATTGCCAACGCACCCCACCCTCCCCACCACAGAAGTGTGTACAGTATGGGAATGACAGCTGTTATTGCTGATATATATATATTTGGTACTGGGGATTGAACTCTGGGGTGCTCTACCACAGGGCTACATCCCTAGCCTGTTTTGTCCTCCTGCCTCAGCCTCCCGAGTCAGACTGGCATTACAGGTGGGAGCCATAGACCTCACAATTTTATTTGTCCCTTGGTGTCTACTGCTCCACTTCTTTGCAGATCTCATCAAACTTCCAGAAACTGTCGGGGTAGTTGCTTGCCCTTATTTTGATCAAAG
This sequence comes from Aplodontia rufa, assembly GCA_004027875.1. Taxonomy (NCBI): domain Eukaryota; kingdom Metazoa; phylum Chordata; class Mammalia; order Rodentia; family Aplodontiidae; genus Aplodontia; species Aplodontia rufa. The sequence continues at coordinate 17,880 of PVKS010022064.1, read as the reverse complement.
GAGGGAACGGCCATATGAATTTCCTTCACGTTCATTAATTGTGCTCAGATAATTTATCTGTATACCATTTCTTGTAACCACCACCTTCCAATGCTCAATATTCCAAAGCCTCAAAGTAATTGACAGCTACTTTTTCCAGGGTCAATGTATTCCTTTTGGTATTCATTTGGGCTTACGTCTTTGTGCCTTATTCTTTTCCCTGGAAAATAAAATTCCCCCAAATAAAACCCTAATGTGTTTCTGCTACTCCATCTTTAGCAGGACTTGTTTTTTCCATGCCTACCCACTTTTTGTGTGACTTTATTTTATTTTATTTTTAAAGAAAGAGGGGACAGTGAGAGAGAGAGAAAGAGGGAAACAATTTTTATTTAGTTTTTCATGTGACTTTCATTCCTTGTACACTTCATTGTGTACGTGGTGCTGGGGTTGGAACGCGAATACTAATGCATGCCACGCAGGCGCCGTAACCGCCGAGCCACAGCTCCAGCCCCTGTGTGACTTTATTTTAAGGCTGCTTCCAATGAAGTGAGCTCTCATGGTCACTGGGCATGTTGTATCTGACCGAGGCTCACATTGGAACTCTTTAAATAAACACATGACCCCACACTGTTTACAGTCTACTGGATAATGAAAATTTAACAATTTTTCCCCAGTTAAATAGTTCTGGATGTCACCGTTGTATTTCTTCTGGAGCTTTGACTCATCCACAATCTCTACTCCCCTGATAGTGTTGGTGGACTTGGGGAAGGGCGTTGCATAGGGAGCCTCACCGGGCCTCAGCACCGCTTTGAAGTGAGGAGGCAGAAAGCTGCAAAATGGAAATGGGGGGCCAAGCTGGACACCAGGACCACCCAGGGAATCCAGGTCTACAGTCTGGAATCAGAGGCCACGGATAGGATCTGCTGGATGGCACTAAACCACAAACCATCTTATTATTTAGATTTAAGATAACAAACAGCAGCTCTTTTGAATTATAATTGGAAATTTCCAAGCCTTATTATGTTCCTAGTGTTTTTCCTTGTGGGTGACTCTGATCTTTACTGGTTTAAGAAATACAAGGAGTAGAGAGATCACAAAGGTCACAGAGAGAAGAAATGGCAGGTGTGGAACCAGACCTCAGAGGTCATTAGTGGCTTCCTGCTCACCGTCCTTCTCCTTCAGTCATGGCCACAATAGATTTTAAACCATAATAAAACCTGTAAATGTTCTCACCCAAAGAATCTTACATTGAGATACATTTTAAGTGCATTTACAATGTTTTCTTAATAGTTAAAATTTACTTTCTGGAGGCTGGGATGGTGGTTCAGCAGTTACAGTGCTTGCCTGGCATGCACGAGGACGCGGGTTCGAACCCTAGCACCACATATGCAACGAAGTGTCTGAGCAACAAAAGCCACACAAAAAACTAAATAAAATTGATTGTCCTTTTCCCTCTCTTTCTCTTTAAAAAAAAAAAAAAAGAAAGATTTACTCTCTGAAACCATAGCTAAAGTACTAAGAGGCAGCCCTTGCACTAGCTAAACTACTGATTGTTCTTGGCATGCACACACACACACACACACAGGCATACTAAAGTAAAACTAGTTCAGTTCAGTGTATAATTTCAAATCCACATGCGACTGAAAATGGAGTTACACTTTAGCAACCAACTCATGAAGAACAAAATTGTGCTTTGGGTTGTTAAAGCTAAATAGGGCACGGGCATGTCCGCCTGACATCTCTGTGCTTTATCTTGGCAGGTGCACAATGATGGGTTCTGTTCCCGTGTTTGACTTTGATCACAACAGCTAGTCACAGAACCTCCGTGCTGATTATCTTTACTACCAACTTGATAGGACCGTGGCGTCAGCATTTAAGAAACTTGGAAAGCTTTCAGAGACTACAGAAACTTTAAAAGATCAATCTGGCTGAAGAGATGTGTTTACTCATATGGAGATAGGAATCTACTATAAAGAACACCGAGGCTTTCTGATCAGGCATGCAACCAAAGAAAGACAAATGTAGCTGTTTCTCAATGTGCTGTTTTTCCATAGTGATGTGCTTCTGAAAGTGACTTCAGAATCCACATATCACATCAGCAAAAGGTTTCCTGAGTGTGGATCAGACGTCAAAGAACAGAAAGGCAAATCCGACATGTTAGGGATTCCGGAATACAGTGTGGCATGGAGATACGCATCTCATGAACTTCCCGCAGGCACCAGCTCCTAAGCAGCTGTTTAAGTTGGGCCTGGCTTTGTGGCTGGTTCCTGAATAGTTGTGGCTGTGTCTCCAGGACATGGGCAGACTCCACTAAGTCACAGCAGAAAAGGCACACGGTGTCCTGGGTTAACCAGAGACTCCACTATAGTCCTGTAGATTGTGCTCATTAAAACTGCTGTCCTGGAACATGGTCCTGGATACCCAACAAGGTCAGGTCAAGACCGTAGCTCTCTCCTCTCACCTGTGTGAGAGTAGCTCTGCTGTCAATCCTGATCTTTTCTTTCAGTTTTTTTTTTTTACTAAGGAGTTGAGTTATTGTACAACGATAAATGCATGTAAAATAACAATATAATATGCATATGTTCTTAAACCAGAATTACCCCCACATCATCCACACCCCAGTCTCTTGAGTCTTCTACATTTCAACCCTACAAGTGATATAAATGTCTAGATCGTGAATTTTCCAGAATTAAATGATTGTATAAGTATTATTTAGATTCTCAGGGGGGCAAAGGGTGTGCTAATTGTTGAACAATCCTGATCTTAAGCTCACACTTTGGAGCTTTTATATTTCATAGCTCATGGGAACCTAGAGTTGAGGAAAGAGAAGTAATGTGGGGCCAATGGGGCTGTGGTCAGTGCTTTGGACTGCTACTGCACGGCCAGGACCCTGGGCACTGGGAACTCTGCAGTGGCAACAAAGGCCGGAATTGAGACAGGGTCACAGAATAAAAAGCAGGGCTTGTTAAATAAATTTCAATTATTTGTTAGTAGCATTTTTCTAGAATAAGGGAGAATGCAGCCAATCAACAGACTACTAAAGATGGATGTTGAAAAGGCACAGACGAGTAAAGCCTCTTTGAATCAAGCCTCACTGGCTAATTACGACCTGGGATAGTGATGGACATTATTACCGCCTGGGGCCTTGCACCTGCATGGCACGGGCTGGCCATATCTAGGACTCAGGATCAGGCCACCAGTGCCAGGAAGGGTCAGTAGGAGCCACAGGTAGTCAACATGCCTTTTATTAGGTCGTGGAATCAGGGGTAGCAGATTTTAGGAAATAATTACTGTGCACGTATAAGTTTAAGAACTTCTCTATGGGGACAGGAATGTAGGGGCACAAGCCTGGTATGTCTAGGCATGAGCAGACGGTGTAGAGGGTAGGTTTGGAAATGAATCCCAAAGAGAAATAAAGACAAGAGACTCGAGGAAGCAAAAAGGAAACTGAGCTGTATGTCTTGGACAACATGCATATTCCCCATCGAAGAGAAATACTAGAATTAAGACAGGGTTGACTTTATATTCAGGTGTTATGTTGCTCCAATTCAGAGGTCAGAGGATTACAGAGCCTATTTATTGTTACAATAATGTTTATTCTGATCTCTTAGTTAACATAGTCCTGGCTCACTCTCAGTTTATGTTGAATGAACCATTATTAATTTTTCGAAAGTCAATTTTATTAATTTTTTCATCTGGCTTTTGTTGTGCCAATACTTAGTTGTGTTTGTGGTGCTGGGGTTCAAACCTGGGTCCTCGTGCATACCAGGCAAGCGCTCTACCACTGAGCCACTGCTCCAGCCCTCTGATTTTTTTTTTTTTTTTTTTTGTCGTCAGAGAACAGGTCTCAATTCTCTGTAGCTTTTCAGTTAATTAACAAATGCATCCCATATAGTACAGCAAAAATGGTTTACAACCCCCAACTCTGCCTGTTTAATTATAATTTTTTTTAAAATTCTTGTCTGGAAACCTGCAATATTAGCTCAAATATTTTATGGTTAAGCTCTAAGTAGTTTTATGGCTAAATTCATTGGAGGGAGGGGATTTACCCTATTCTTTGTAAGGTGGACATGATTCCGGCTAGTGTTTTGTTTTGACAAGGTTTCGATAGCTGAGCACCCTTAGTGTTGACAGTGAAATTGATAAACCAGCAGATTGAGGACAGAAGGGAAAAAATAAGCAAAACTCTGATTCTCCTGATGGCGGTTATCAACTGGTGGAAGGTCTGAAGTTTCGCAGACTTATTCTCCTTCCGCGTCATCATTCACTGATGAACAGATCTGGAATTAGAAGAAAAATGGTGAAGGAGCATTTGTAACTGGAAAAATTATTAGAGCTGTTAGTTTGGGTTGAGTTAAACCAAAGACCAAGCAAAACATGAAACCCTAACCCAGTCACTGCCTAAATTGGAAGTAATTTTTGTGCTTTTCTGTGCCATTGCATGGATAGTTTTAGACAAGTATACCTTTCATCAATATCTACCAAGGTATTTTAAAAATCTCCTATTCCTAAGAAAAATTTGGGGGTCACAATGACATTTCCACTGCTTCATTTCTCATTGAGAGCTTCAGTGTTTTCCTACATTTGTGCAGAAATCAATCTGTAAATGGAGGGTGTGAGAGTTAGCAGGTTTATCACGGGCAGATCTTCCTGTAAACCAGTAGAATGGCCTTGTTCAAATGTGGGGAAGGGGTGGACATTGAGAGGAACATCGAAGGGCTGGAGCAAGGGGTCAGGAGGGGTCAGTAGTTGTGTTGCATGCCTGGAACGAGAACGAGCACAGGCTCGAACCCCAGCACCACGTACACAACGATGAGTCAGAGCAACCAAAGCCACATGAAAAACTAAACAAAATTGGTTCTCTCTCTCTCTCTCCCTCCCTCACTGTCCCTCTCTCTTAAAAAAAAAAAAAAGAGGAACATTCCAAACCATCTGCCTGAACATTTTTTAAAAGTCCGTAGATGATGTAAATATTGTTTCTGACCCTTGATGAAACAAAGCAGTGAAGATTCTTTCAAATCAGTCCCCAGGGGAGACTGACCAAGGTTTCCAAGTTCTTACTCCTTTACTTATTGTTTCTTATAGTTGTAGTTAGTACTGCTCAATAATATTCTTTTTCCTATCTTGCCTTGACCAGTTTGTTCATAAAGCTCTTCCTAAGTGTAAGAATCCAGACTTCTCAAGAGCTGAGCAATTGCCTCCCTTTCAGGCACACAGGAAAGATCTAGGCATTTTTGATAGTAAATTCAAATAAAGTGAAATGGAGAGAAATCAAAATGAAACTCCAGATATATCATTCATGTTTTTGGCACTCGGTACTCTGCACCTCGTTGTAATTTTAAAATGGATATGATTTACATGTTTTCTCACCTTCTCCAGTCTCCCTAGCAAGGTTTACTATCATTCTCTAAGATTATTGTTTGGCAGAAAGACAATTCAAATGTGTGTTGGCTTTTGATTCCGTGCATAGGTAGAGACAGCGTTTTTCTGTTTGTACTGGAGAATGTTTCAGGTTGAGAGATCTGCCCTGTCTCTGGAAACAGATGTGTCTGGGGCCGGAGCTAGTTTTCCTTCTTTTCCTTGTCAGTGGTAATTAAAAGCGTAAGTTAGGGATTTGGATTGGAGCCTTTGCGTTTGCTCTGAGAAAGCAGACTCTTGCTAGTTTATTTTGTTCTGTTAGATAAGGGGGGAAGCAGAAAATACAAGCAGGGACTTTTAAAATTAGATCCAACTGATGAACCAGGTTTTGTTTTTTAGTTTAAAGGGTCCTACAAGTGGCAGATACTTAAACATTCTCACATAGTCAGCATACTCGGAAGGACAACTAAAACGCTCACTAGTATTTAGAGTCTGTGTTAGTTTCTTTCTGGAGAGTTCTCAGCACTTCGTCTCCCTCCCAGGCATGGATATACTGTCCTTGGACGGTGGCATGGAAAGATCATGGGCTGCAATTTAACCAAGCCAGAGGTTTTAACAAATGTCTTTACAAATAAGGAAGAGATGCCCACTGCGATAGGTCAGCTGCCCTGAACATTTCTATGTGGTTGTGCAATGACTTATTGGTTGATGGTTCTATAGATTTTAACATACTGTGAGATAACAAAACTTATGTTAGCCCCTTACATAGTGGGTTACAAATGACCCAGGTGATCATTCGCAATACAATATTGGAAGTGATTTTGGCAATATTTTTCCACGTATGATTATAGTTTTTGGTGTTCGTAGAGGATGAGAGTCATTTTCTGGGTACTCTTGTTGGAGGAATCATCTGATTGTATAATTTGTCGTTTGTCCTATAGTCTCCTGAGATAGTATGGAAAAGTGAGTATTTCTTCTTCGAGTCTTTCGAGGTTGGCTAAGGAAAATTTCTCTTTGTAGTGTTAGAAATGCTAGTGGGTATTAATAGCTCTAAAGAAGTCATTGTGGGAACAGATCTGGAAAGCATTGCCGATAACCTCCAGTTACATAAGCCCTACAGGAGCAGCCACGGCTCAGCCCCTGTCCAGGCCGTGCGAGGGACAAGCACTGGGGTGACTGGCCAGGAAGGCTGAGTGATAAATCCGGAGTATTTTAATGCAGAAACTGAAGAAACGCTTAGGAAGTGAAAATGTGAAGGAAAACACTTTATTTTAACATTAGGCAGCACACTGTTGTAACTTCTCGAAGGCTGGGATCGGTCCCATCAGAGACCCTTTGAGAATTCAGTGAGAATTCACAGAGATCTTTCTTCTCCAAATTATATTACTTTGGCTCTCTAGTGAAATCCGTGTTTCCTGTTTAACAGTTTTCAAAGTCTTTCTTTGTTTACATAATGTTACCCACAAAAATAGCTTATGTGTATTTGCTTTCAATCACTGTAGCCTCAGCCTTTGGGTACCAGGAACCGAGCCCCAGGCCAGGCCTGTTAGACATCGCCTCTGGTTCTTTCTAGAACTGCACAGCTGAGGCCCCAGGAGACTGCTTTGCTGAGCTGGAAGGGCCTTAGGCTGGCTTGGGTCTTTCCTGACGATCACACAATTTACCAGAGCAAGTATGAAAGCCTACTATATTTTATCTCTCCCTATATATTTAATTTGCTTTCTCTTTTAAAAAATGAGGAATGAAAGATCTAAAACAGTTAAATCACACACGCACACACACACACACACACACACACACACATACACACATATTCCGCTAGGTACAATGGGTCACACAAAGATAAACAAGACATTAGGAGAGACAGACATTTCATACACAACTGTAATAAAAGAATGTTTTGAATAAATTGAAGAGTATATAAAATACTAGGGATTTACAAAAGAGGAAGCAATTAATTTGGGCTGGAGGGAATGGGAAAGACATTTGAGGCCCTGCTGGAGGACCTGGCATCTGAAAGTTGGGTAGGACTTTGTCAAAGAAAGAAATCAAGCAGGACAAACAGAAAGAAATAGAGGAATGTCAGGATTGGAAGGGGAACTTGGAGGGAAACTGACTGGATAATGTAATCAGAATTATGACTCTGCACAAAGAATATAAAGCATGTAAGCTGAAGAAAAAACAAATTCAAAAGACCAAAAAAATGTGCAAATCACAGGGGTCCAGAGGAATGGCCAGAATTAAGAGTGTGGGTGCTGAACAGAATAGGGAATGTGGCAAGAGAAGGAACAGAAATGGTATTGAGGTCTGGTGTAGCGACAGGTGGATGGCGGGATTAACAGGTGGAGGGTGATCGCTGATGACCTCCTTTTGTGCAGTAGATGGATGGATTTGGCTAGGAGGAGATCATTGACGGTGGAGAGATTATCTTAATGAATGATAATCCCTGCAGTGTTGAAGAGTAGGTGAAAGCTGGGGAAACTGAACCATGCACTCTTGAAATTGTATTTTCCAGGAACGTGCCTGGCTCTACAGAGCAGAAAGGATGAATCCCGGGCAGCTAGCTGATCTGATAAGAATGATGCTGATAAGGGTGACTGGGTGACTCTAGCCAGGTGTCAGGCTTTATCCTAAACATCATCCTGTGTGCCTCTAATAGCACCAACATGACGTAGATTATATTATTATTTCCTTTTTACCAATGAAAGGAAAACAACGTTGGTAACTTAATGTGCCATGATCTGCAAGAGATGGACGTTCTTCCAGACTCAGGGCTGGTACAGGAGGGTGGATTTAAGGAGGAGCTGAGATAGAGAGGGGTGTCTGATGCTTCACAGAAGTTTCTGTACAACTCTGTTCTACAGGTATGGTGGACAGACCACCATTGGCTAAGATGCGGGGTGGAGGTGGAAGTCTGACGCATCTGCTAAAGCCTTTTATTGCAAAAACAGGCTTTAAAAAGTGCATTTCTGACTCTTTCCAAGATTTTTATATAAATGTAACTAACAATAGAAACTCGAATGCGCCAAATTAATATTTCTAAAATTGACTAGAATGATGCTTAATAAGTCAACTAATGCTAGCTGTCATTGTTACTACTGTCATCCTTACGTCCACTCGTAACACCAGTGAATACGGAGGGCTATTTACTACGCACTGGGAAATTCAGAGGTGACAATGCAGAGTCCACCACTAAGGAATAGTCCAGTGGGAGAAGAAGGGAAAGACACCAGCTTTACAGAACACAGATCCATTTCTAAGAGGCAAAGACTGAGTTCATTTTCAAACATCTGAAATGCTGTGCACTTTCTAAGAAGTCTTCCCAGAGTCAGAAGAAATAACGAAGGCAAATACAATTAAATAATTAGTATCTATAACTCCTCTGAATAAGAAATCAAATGGGACACTGAATAGACTGTGAGTGTAATTTACAGCACAGTGAATGGAACCAGTAAGCATTGTCTGCGTTAATGGTCCAGGTATTGACCCATCGTGTACTAAATGGTGACCAACATGTCTGAAGAAGGACATAAACACTGTGACTTAAACCATTGTGAATGCACTTTCCACTTGGTAAACATGTCACAGATTTTTGACATTTTCGATGATCGTCAATAGGCAGTGTCGTGACTTAGTGCTATCAACAACAGGATAAATGCAGTCCACTGGAAAACACCTTGGAGTGGGTGATTCTACCTTTCAGGGACCATGCTACCAAAATAATGTGATGTGTGATGAAGGCCACGTGCATTTTCGTTTCAGCACTATTTTGAGTAGGGGAAATTGCAGCAATCAAAATATCCATTTAGAAATGGGGTCCGGTTAGGTAAACAGTGGTTCTAAGGCAACATTTCGAAGGATGTTTACTTAGTAGCATGGAAATTGCTCACATAATAGTGAAGAGTTGTAGCAGGATGCAAAAATTATGCATGTAAAAATGGCTAAAAGTATACGTAATCAGAGTGGATGCTTTCTGTTGTTGTTATTGGTCAGCTTTGGATAGCAAGTCTTCAAGTGCCTTTTTCTCCTTTCAGTTTTGTTTCATTTTTTTGCAAATTTTATTTAACTGGAATCTAATTCAAAAGCATGTATGCATGCAATCAGTTTCATCACCAACTTAAGTTTGATTAGCATTTTAATATATTCACTAGATTATATCACTTTGATTTTTTTTTGGAATAATTTAGAAGTTAGGTAGGAATGGACCTTTATTTTTCTTTTAGAGATAAAGAAACAGGGGCTCATAACTGCCCAATAATAAAATTTTGTCTTAGAAAAACTCTGAAGAAATCTTTATAGAAAAAAGATACAGAAAGGAAAGATTATGCATGCACCAGTAGCTTTCCCAAGTAGGTTTCTAAGTACAGTTTCTTATGACATCTCAAATATTTCAGGGCAGAGGGATGGGAGTGGGGAGGGAGAGAGATAGAGAATGGCAGAAGGGAAAGTCCTAGAAGAAAAGTAATAGTATGAATTTTTACATTTTTTCCTACAAAAGTACTTGGATGATAGGCAAAAAAAAAGAGTTCAAATATAATTTTTAAAAAAGAGAGAAGGACAGTATGAGAGGGAGAGAGACAGAGAGAATCAATTTCTATTGAGTTTTTCACATGGCTTTCATTGCTCTGACACTTAGCTGTGTACGTGGGTGCTGGGATTTGAACCCGTGTGCTTGAACATGCAGGCAAGCACCATAACCGCCCAGTCACCGCTCCAGCCCTCAAACGTAATTTTTCAGAGGAGCTTTTGGTCCAGATAGGAGAGGGGAGCCCTACAATTGGAATCGTTTGCAGGGAAGCAGCACTGGCGCTGGCAGTTTGAATTAGTGTGTTCTCCCTGGCATCCACATCCCTTTTAATATCTGCTTGGTTTTTGGCTGGGTTTGGTGTGCCATCATTCATGCTAGATCCATCCCAGCCACAGTGTTGGGTGTTAACCCCACCCAGCACTTTTTCCTTGACAAAACACACACTTGGTGTTAGGCAGGGGTGGATTCCAGGCTGGGTTTCACATGTCGCCGGCACCTAATCGGGAGGATTCCAACTCTCTAAGCCTCAATGTCCTCAATTCCAACTGGAAGACAGTCCTTTATAAGGTGATTCGGGGGGATTAAATGAGATAACTTAGGAGAGGGTTTATAAAAGCACCTTATACATAGGGAATGTTTAAGAAATGCGTCTTCTGAAGTCACTGTCCTGGTTCCGAACGATGGATGTGATGCTCCTGTATAATTTGCTTTCTAGATGAGAGACTTTAAGAAGTTTAATTACTACTCCAGTTATTCTCTTTTAAGTATCATATGGAAATATGTGGTTAATAAATTAATGTATTACATGAGAGCCCAGAATACATTTCATTAAAAGGCACAAAGGAATGACATAACGTTTGTTATGAGGCTTGTATAAAGATAATGGATTTTTAAAGCAGGAACATTCTCAAGTTTGTAACAGACGTTGAACCCAATCTTACCTCGCAGAAGAAAAGGTTACCTAAGTTGTCCAAAAATTGAAATAAATAGTTCTTTATGGATTTGGCAAATGACACATTAGCAGAGTTCTCCCTTCATGACCAACATAACTGACGTTACAAGTTACGTCTGAAAGGAGAAACAAGTATTGTAATAATCATTACTATGAATCATGCAAGTGATTTTATTATAAGCAGATACCTCACACCCCCCGCAATCTGGTTTTAAATCAGCTAAACCATGAAAACATACCCTAGTGGGTGAGCTAGATGTAAAATGTTTAGGTCAGAACTCTCTGTCGGTCAATACTAGAAATTGAGGATCTAATTTTGAAACACTGTGGTCTGAGAGTTTTTAGTATCACAGGGTACAAAGTTGAGGAATATCAGATTCTTTTCAACTAGTGGACGAATACCTAGCCTTGTATTTGATTTTAACACCACGGCTCTGTTTATTATAACCGTTTGTTACCATAAAAGTATAAACTGAAAGGTAGCAATGATGGGTGAGTGTAATATATTACATTAAATAAACTTGTCCTCTGCGCAGTACATGGAAAGCTCTGTTTACATTACAGTAAGCTGTTTTCTGCTGCATTTACAATTCTGCTGCACAAATAAATTAACAGAACTTATGACAGCTCAATTTAGTTTATCTGGTCAAACCTCAAAGACATTATTGCTTTAATTTTAGCATACCAAGCTCTATTTAGGTATTTAGGAAAGTGGTAATCCACGGTCTTTTCATGCAGAAAGTGTATTTTACCCAACATTTAGAAAAAGAACAAAAGAAAATCACTGGAAAAAAACTGGAACAATATGACCCAACTGCAATTAAATTTGCAAAGGAGGTGAACATAAAGGTCATTTTATGAACTGGAAGGAGACATTAACAGTGCGAGGATGTGTACTATAGCAAATTCTTTTTCATACTTCATCTTTCAGATTGATCTAGGTAGTGACTTGGGTTCAGACCAAAAGAAAATGGGATGTGAGTGTGGAATTTTCAGATGGTTCCAGATTCTTTCCTGCATTTAGCAGAATGCATGCTAGTAAGATAATTAATTAATTATATTTTTTATTAAGCCAGACTTAATTTTCTCAGCTTTTTATTAGTGTGAATTGTCAGTCTCTGGTGTGTATATAAATTGGCAGCACAGAGAGGCAAGATAGCACAGTGGAGTGGAAAGAGGCATGGGTTTAGCATAAGACCTAAATTCAGTCCCCCTCAGTTGCGTTAGGTAGGTAGCCTCTTAAGCAATGTGCACTTGGGGGTGTTTAGTCCAGGTTCCCACATTCTCTTCCCTTTGACTCCTGTGGGAAATACGGGTGCCCCGGTCCTTACAAGCCACACACTGGAGCCCTTTCAAATCAATATTCTGCAGCCAAATAGATCTCGCTTATCCTGAGCATCTCATGGCTCTGATGATTTTACTTCACTGCCTTTGCTAAGAATACCTTTTCCTTTTTCCAGGGCTTGTCCACCTTATATGTCCTTCACAGACACTCCCTCTATTCTAAAAATTTTCTTCAAAGCATTTTTTTGGTCACCTCTTCATTTAAGAGCAGTTTAACACTTGGTAAAAATAGCATTACTACTTTGTAAAAAATACACAAACACAAAGGTGAAAATAATTATCAATATAACTCCATTAATAAGGAGTTATATACTAATATATGTATAATAATAATAATATCATTAGTATTTTAGTATATTTCCTTCAAATTTTATTTTTTGCGAAAACATCATCCATGCCCCAAAATACAACCAGTAACTATAATAAGAAAACCACTTTAGGAACTGATTTGTATAATTTTATGTTTCTTTTCCACTCAACATTAGATCATGTGAATATCTCCATGTCATTAAATATTCTTAGAAAACATGGCTTTCGGATTTTTGTAGTAACCCGGCACAGACACAGAACAGAAATAATATACCAGCTCCTCTCTCGTTGGCCATCAGCACTGCTTAACATATTTTGCTTTTATAAGCAAAGCATTGAGACATGTTTATTAATAATTCTTGAGTGCATCCAATAGGAATTCGGTAGGACAGATCGCTGGAAGAATTCCTGGGTGTGGGCATTTTTTATACGTTTGAAAGGTGCTGCCTCCTGGGCCCCTGGGGAGTTGGTGTCACCGTGCACTTCCGCCAGGTCCAGGCAGTGCTTCCCAGTCTCACAAAGGGCGGGAGTCCTCACTGTGTGCTCAGGATGTGTTCCCTGGTCTCTCTCCCCCACTAGACTGCAGACTCCTAGGTGGCAGGAGCTGTATCTTAATCATTTGGAATCCTAGGGTCTAGCAGAGGAGCCCACCTCGAAAAATGAGTGCTTAGATAAAATCCATTGCATGGTAGCAATTTTCTAGTTTGTTTCTAATCTATTTCCATGTTTTTCTGTAGGTTGATTCTTTATTGCTGATGATATTAAAAATGTGAAATTCTGTCATTTCTGCCATAGATCCTGTGATTTCAGTATGTTAGGCTGGCTTTGATGTGGCCCAGGATAGAATTTCTCATCTATACAGTGTTAGCCATATAGCCATATTTATGATGCTAAAAAGTGAGTTTGTATTAATCCCATTTTCAGTTGTGACAATTTCAGAAAATTTTAAGGAAAAAAATTGATGAAATTAAATGTAAAAAATAATCTTTACAAAAAAAAAAGGTGTAGGATTTCCTGGTAGTACACAAGGGCACCATGCTGTCTAGTGTATATGTCCAGGGTAACCTGGACTTGTCTAATAAATGCCCATGTGGACTATGTATTTAGTTTGTACCATGTATGACTATAGATGTTGACAATTGATTATTAGCCACATATATCTATTCTTAGATCTTTTAATCATTCTTCTCAAATTAGTATTCAGGTATTGTTATGTAGAATGTTTATGGATCAGATCTTAAAAATTACATTATAGTGGGGCTGGAGTGGTGGCTAGGTGGTTATGGCGCTTGCCTGGCATGGGCAAGCACACGGGTTCAAACCCCAGCACCCACGTACACAACTAAGTGTCAGAGCAACAAAAGCCATGTGAAAAAACTAAATAAAAATTGATTCTGTCTCTCCATCTCTCACTGTCCCTCTCTCTCTCTCTCTTTAAAAAAATATATATTATAGTGATAAACAAATAGAAATAGAAATCAGTGTCCAAGTGGCACTGTGTATATATTACAGCCACAATAAATGATCAGCGAATCAAAGTGGTACAGTGTTGCCATCTTAATTTTAAGTAAAATAAAACAGCCTGTCACTTTATAATTCAGCAGAATTAAAATCGTAATGATGTCAGGCAAATACCAAGCTCATTGCCAGTAACAGGGATTTAGGCAACAAGGAATGGATCCTGAGAATGTGGGTAGAGGGCATCTCAGAAAGTAAAGAGCAGGCCCAGGAGCTGCCCCAAGGTTCAGAACCTGACTGAGTGCAGCAACACCGCTGCTGCCCTGTGTCTCAGCTTCCTCACTAGAAATAACAGCAGAGAAATAATAGCATTCACCTTCTAGGTGCATATTAAACATATGCACACACAAAGCACCCAAAAACGTCTAGAACATTCTTGTTCAAAAATCAGATTTTCTACTGAATAGGGATGTCAAACTTTAGTATAACCTTCTTAATAAGGTTAACCTGATGGCCAGAAAAATATTGAGCCAAGACATGGGGGAAAAAATAAAGAAAATACTACATTTTATAGCAAAGTATTTTTGCATGCAAAATATATAAATGTACATATATATCAAACATTTTCTTTTTCACCTAAATGTGATTGACTTTTTAAATTGAATATTGTTAGAGTACCTATTTTATTATATTATTTTTCAGTAAGGTTACTATTTAATTGGTTAAAATATAATGTATTTAGAAATAAAAGAAAATTAAAAGAAAATACACAATTTAGATGGTGTTTTATCTATATTCTCGCCTTACACAACATTGCTGCTTAGGTAGCCTTTACAAAAAATATTTTATGCATCCTTGAAAAATGTTTTTGACCCATTTCTCATAAGAATGGATTATGAACAGACATATTTCATATACTCTTTCTACCCTCAGGACACATGAAGGCAAGAAGATCTATGTTCAAATAATTGTGAAAACATATGTTTAAATTATTTTTAACTTTGGTTTGGGTTCCCAGTAATCAAGCAGAAATCGCTTGTCATATATAGAAGCTAAATATAATTTGTTTCTTTTAAAAGTTTGTATTGGGGGCTGGAGCAGTGGTTCAGCAGTTACGGTGCTTGCCTGGCGTGTGCAAGTATGTAAGTTCAAACCCCAGCACCACGTATACAACAGAGTGTCAGAGGAATTAATGTCACATGAAAAACTAAAAAAAATTGCTTCTCTCTCTCTCTTTCTCTCACTGTCCCATCTTTTAAAAAAGCTTATATTGTTTATCATTAAACAATTAACAATTACTCTTATTACCCAGCCTTGAATAGAGTTAGTGATAAGCAGCTGAGAAAAAGCCTCAGGATTTGAGAATACAGTGAGAAGAATACCTCAGGAATTCTAGAAATCAATGACTTAATTAAGCCCAGATTTGAAAGGTGGTTTCCTATTTTAAAAATCTCCCCAAAGAACCGCAGAGCTACTAAATGTGTTCCTGAATTTCCAATACCATTTTCACTGTAACCGACACATTTTCCCAAGATGTCAGCTGAGCACAATGACATAGGATCGATCAGTCTATTGCTCGATGTCTGCAAACAGAATTAGTGAAGGTGTCAAAGCTTTTACCCAAAGGGAGTAAAATTGGAGCAGAACGCTAGATTAAGAGACGACAATTACATTTAAAATGGAAACCATCCCTATCCCAGAAAGCAGTGAAATTTTAAAAGATGATGCATACTCTTTGCATATTCAGGTTTGCTTGTAATTAAATTCTGGGGGATGAAAGAGAGACAGAATCAGCTCAGAGCCCTCAGAACCTTAAGCTCAATAGGCTGTCAGGAAGATCACTTAACCTCTGCATTATATTTTAGCTTTGCTTCTGAGAAACAAGAGAAATGTCTTAACCTAGTCATCTTTTAATCCTACCTTGTAATGCTCCTCACCATCAAATCACAGCCAGTTCAGAATAACGAATAAAAATAGACTTGTTGCTCTCCCACGTGTTGTGATAGCAAAGACTAAACTAATATGCTTATTTTCAGACAGATTAATTTTAATGTTTAATTCTAAATATACACCAGCATCCATGCTGACATCTGTGTCTGTGTCTTTCCACAGTTGTGCTCAAAACTATGCACACACATTTTATCCCATGTTGTAAACAAGATGTATCTGTTTGTTTCTGCACTGTTAACGTGCATATATTCCCAAATGAATGAATTAAAAACAGAAGGATCCACAGATATAAGTTACACATCCTCCCAGATACGACCTTAATTATGCATTCTCTTAGTCTTCTGCAGAGACTGTCAGTGTTATTCCCATGAGCAGTCTGCCTGAGGCAGTTGAGAAACACACCCAGGGTGGATTTAGATGCACAAGAGGTGTGACCTGGAAGCCTATGTGGGACAGAGGGACAGGGAAGGGGAATAGGCAGGTCCCATATCCCGAATGGAGATGAGATGAGGACAGGCAGGCTCAGGTGGCAGCACAGTTCACAGCACGTCCTGGCCAGGCTGATGTGGATTGTCACAGTAGGGGAAGTAGTCACTTAGACTGCCTCCTCCCACTGTTCTTGACACTCAATGCAGTTTTGGTCACCAAGTCATTCACACCCCACAGGTTCAGAGCCCATCCCACCTGACTCTCTCCACTTCAGAGGCCAATCACAAGTTGGAGCCTCTGGAACTTCTGAGAACTATAAATCAGGGTTTGCAAAACCCCTGTTTTGAAATTGCCTGTTTCCTGGAATGGCCTGAGCAGCTTGGAGAAAGGCTTGCCAATGTTGGCCTGCTCGTCTTCAGAGGATACCAGTGAACACTGAGATGGGGAGGCCCAGGGATAGTTATGTGGGAAAAGAGCAGGTATTTATGGCTGTCCTCACAAGCCTGCCGCGTTCCTTGGGGGAGGTATGGGAACTGCATTGCTGGGTGTGGTCTTTAGTGGTCTGGGTTGCTTGAGCTCCTGCCCTCCCTGCAGGTTGGGGAATGGGGCTGAGGTCCCCTCCCTTGGATCACACCTCTGACTTCCCTGGGAGGAAGCTCTCAGCCTTCTTGTTAGTGTTCAAATCTCCACCTTATGAAGATTCCCAAGAGATGTGTGAGGAGAGAGGGGCAGAGACCAAATATATGTTCCTTTCTGAGCCACAGGCAGTCTTCCAACCAACGAGTTGCATGGGAATAGCTGGATTTGGGGACCCTGCCATTCCGGGTCACTGGCTGGAAGCAGCTGGGTGGGGCCGCAGGAGGCTGGGGCTGTGGAAGTCAGTGTGGTCACATGTGTGAGAGCCACAGGGACAGTGGAAGGCCCTGGCGTCAATTGCCATCCCCAAAACAAAAACAACACCGCCGCTGGAGGAGGGCCACTGGCCATCCAGCAGGCTGCAGAGACCAGAGCTCTGTGCCACCTTTCTGTCCAAGCTGTGACACTTGAGCAGCAGCTCCATGCGGCTCTCCCTGGCGTTGGCGGCTGGGTCTCAGCGGCCCCCTTCTCGTGGGCTGGTGATAGCTCATCAGCCTACTCCAGTCCTTCTCTCTAAAGCCCAGCCTCACACCTCTGCAGTACGCCTGCTGTCCTCAAGAGAAGCGCGGCCGGACACAGATCAGTCTCAGCTCTGCTCTTCCCTCTTCTTGAGATCCCAGGCAGGTTGCTGAACTATTTCAGCCTCAGTGTTCTCAGCCATACCCTGAATAATCAGAGAACCGAGGACAGAGAGTGAGGATTGACATTCGGCAAAGGGAAACTCCTTAGAACATGAGCACTTGTGCTGGTGATTGTGGGGGGCCCTGTGCTGCTAAGGTGTTCTCTGCTCTCGCCCAGAAATTACTTTGCTGTGTTTCGCTTTCATGTGACCTGGAAGGTTTGCTTTGAGCCCTCTGTGTCCTTCAATTTAACATAAAGGATAGAAAAAATTGGTGTCACACCTCTGTGAAGTACCTGAGTAGGTCCTCCAGTGCAA
>PVKS010022063.1:0-34281 GCA_004027875.1 Aplodontia rufa | reverse complement strand
GGAGATCTCTGACCTCCACGAGATATCCATTTAACTCAGGGGTTCTTTTGGGGGAAACATAGAACCACGGGGAACTCAAGGGGGGCATCCATGACATGGCATCAGCCTTGGCTAACTATGTAAATATACATTTGTTCTTGATTGTTTGATAATGATTCCCCCTCAATTGTAACTCCATATTCATCTAATTAAAAAAAAAAAAGAAAAGAGAGGTGGGGATGGAGCTCATACAAATCAAAAGAAGATCAGTAGAGGAAAGGGACAAAGGGGTGGCAGGTGGGGAAGGAGGAGGGACGTGCTGGTGAGTGATATTGGCAAAATATATTTTTATATTATGTGCATGAACGAATATGTGACAAAAAATCCACCATTATGTAAAACTATAATGCACCAATAAAAATGTGGGGGAAAAAAGAAATTTCAATAAACTGGTTCAAAACAACAAAATAAATAAATAAATGTTCATGCTCTGTGCCTATCACCAACTCCGTTTGGATGGGCTTTCTGGTCAAGCCATTGCAGGTGGTGAACGTGAGGCAGGAGATGCCACCTGAGTCATCGTGACGCTCCTCTTAACCAAGTCCTACATGTGAGTGATTCCTTTTCTCTTCCTCATTGCCCAAAAGAGATCGGCAGCTGTGTTCCT
The DNA here is from genome assembly GCA_004027875.1 of Aplodontia rufa. Lineage (NCBI taxonomy): Eukaryota > Metazoa > Chordata > Mammalia > Rodentia > Aplodontiidae > Aplodontia > Aplodontia rufa. The sequence continues at coordinate 33,635 of PVKS010022063.1, read as the reverse complement.
GTTGGTCACACGCAGCCCCCGGCCATTACTTGGTCTCGAGGATGGATGGAGTAAAGATGATTTGATTTGCCTGTCATGTTTCTGGAGGATCAGGGAAAGGGGACAGCTATATCTTTATTCTGCCATTTAAATATTGGAAGTCAGTTGGTAAGTTAAGGTTTGATGACAGGGATAAAAGAGTGACGGTCTTGAGGTAAAATGAGCTACCCCTGTCACTTACTAGCTCTGCAACTTTGGGCAAGTCTTTAAACCTTTCAAATGCTATACTTTGCTACCTGAGATAATAATAAAGGCAGTGTAGATTGACTCCTGGCATTATTCATGGGATCACTGAGGGGAATAATGGCAAAATACTTGTGAAAGTATTTTAAGTTAATTTACCGTGTAAAAGTGAGAAAATTAAAATTATTACTAATACTAATTTTGGATTTAATCCAGTGGTATTTTACCACTGAGCTATATTCCTAGTCCTTGTTATTTTTTATTTTGAGAGGATCTTGCTAAGTTGCTTAAGGTCTCATTAAGTTGCTGAGGCTGGCCTCAAACTTGTGATCCTCCTATCTTAGCCTCCTGAGTCACTGAGAACACAGGAGTGCAAGACCATGCCCACCTCTAAAATCCATCAATTCTTAGTGCTGGTATAAGCTATATAGGCCTCAGCATGAGAAAGTTTATGACAGAATTTTATTCTTTTTTTTTTTTTCTTTTCGTGGTACTGGAGATTGAACCCAGAGCCTCATGTGTGCATGCTAGGCAAGCACTTTACCACCTATCTACATAACCAGCCCTCCAAAGGGACATTTAAAATCTTAAAAGCATCTGCCCTTCCAAGGATTTATATTCATTTTTAGAGCCCTAAAAATCCCCCCACAATTTTTATTATCCATTTTTATCACCTTCCTCTTCTCATTACTACAGTTTTAAAATATGCTCTGTTATTTATAGGAAATTTTTAAATTCCAAAAATAAATTATCTTAGAATTTATTAGCAACATCACAAACTCAGACTGAGGGAACCTGGTCCTCCAGGAATAGAAGAATTGCTATGAACCCGCGATTGATAGCTGCCTCCTATTTATTTTGTTTTAGACAGTGTTTGGTTACTGTGACCCAAGGACCTGACAAGAACAATTTTAGGAGGAAAAGTTTATTTTGGGGGCTCATGGTTTCAGAGGTCTTAGTTCATAGAAGGCTGGCTCCATTCCTTGAGGGTGAACATCATGGTGGAAGGCAGGGCTCCAGGAAGCAGAGAGAGATTCCATACCAGATACAAAATATATACCCAAAGGCACGCCCCCAATGACCCACCTCCCACACCAGACTGAGGGAATGTGGGCCTCCATGCCCTTGCTCTGGCAAGGAGCTTTCAAAGAACACCTTGATTAGGACTTACGTTCCATTCAAGATTACTGAAAGTCTACTGCCAAAAACACTAATGAAGAGTTTCTTATACATCTATTGCCCTCTCATACTAGAAAAATTGGGCTTCTCTAGTTTTAAGGAACAAGAATGTTTGGTAAAAATATTACCTGATTGTTTTTAAACTGTTCTTCAGTCCATGCTTCCTTGATCTGTGTCCTTTAAAATTTATAAGACGGGGTTGGAGTGGTTGCTCAGTGGTTACAGTGCTTGCCTGGTATTTGTGAGGATGGGGCTGGAGTGGTGGCTCAGTGGTTACAGTGCTTGCCTGGTATTTGTGAGGATGGGGCTGGAGTGGTGGCTCCATGGTTACAGTGCTTGCCTGGTGTTTGTGAGGACTTGCATTCAAAATTCAGCACCACATACACACCTAAGTGTCAGAAAAACTAAATACCAGATGAAAAAATAAATAAAATTGATTCTCTATCTTTAAAAAAATTTATAAGATGTCTCGTGGGGATTTAGGAGTATTGGGCTAGTGACTCTGTATTTCTGTCCCCTCATTTAACTTTATGAAAAGGAAAAAAAATTGGTAGTTCATCTTCAATCATGCAATAAATATTAAAGAATGGTAATTCTGCTTCAGAGCTGTGACAGGTGATTAGAGACAATAGAGATGACACCAACGTTAGAATTTAAGATTTATTTTGAGTTAGGATGTTCTAGGTATTGTACTAAGCATGTATTATTGCATCCAGTCCTTTCATGTATTAACTTACGTTGTTGTAATAAACAGCTTCAAAATCTCTGTAGAGTAAAACAACTCATCATGTGTTAGGGATGAGGGTCAGCTACAGCTGTGCTATGCTGTGCTGGGCTTTCCTTGTATTATTCTGAAAACCAGGTTGAGGGGCTGGAGCGGTGGCTCGTTGGTTACGGCCCTTGCTCAGCATGCGCAGATATGTGAGTTCGAATCCCAGCACCACGTACATAATGAAGTCTCGGAGCAACAAGGGCCAACTAAAAACTAAATAAAATTGATTCTGTCTTTCTCTTTCTCTCTCCCTCTCACTGTCCCTCCTCTTAAAAAAAAAAAAACAGTTTGAAGCTACTCTCTGGGATGATGTAAGGGCTTGTAGAAACCTGCAATGCCTTGAAATCTAATTTCATAACAAAGATTCCACCCATTTTTGTCCCATTAGCCAAAGAAAGTGATATAGCCAAGACCAGAGCTAATGTGGCGAGGAAGTACTCTCCTCTACCAGGAAGGTTGGCAATGGCAGAGAAAGGAAAAATAATAGTTGAGTAAAGAATGCAATCCGCCCCGATTTTCTCTTATTGGGGAGAGAGTGTTTTGCCTCTCCCGAAGACACTCAAGCTACCAGGCACTGGCCTTTGAAGTTCTAAAACTGGTCATAATATATCATTTCAACTTGCTGTTCTGATTGATTCAGAGATGTTCTCCTAACACCCAACATAGTCCAGTGGTGGTATGGGGACACCTTATTGAAAAACAGGTTGTGCTATGGTGTAGATGAAAGGTGTCCCCCCCTAAAGTCCATGTGAGACAATCCAGGAAGGCAGAGGTGAAATGATTGGGTTATCAGAGCTTTAACTTGATAAGTGAGTTAATCCCCTGATAGGGATTAGCTGGTGACTGTAGGCTGGTAGAATGTGGCTGAAGGAGGTGGGTCATTGGGGGTGTGCCTTTGGGTACATATTTTGTCTCTGGTTGTGGACTCTCTCTGCTTCGTGGAGCCAAGCCTTCCACCATGATGTTCAGCCTCAGCTTGAGCCCCAAGGAATGGAGCCAGCCTTTTAAGGACTAAGACCTGTGAAACCAAGAACCCCCAAAATAAACTTTTCCTCCTAAAATTGTTCTTGTCAGCTCCTTGGGTCACAGTAACCAAAAAACTGACTAAAACAAAATAAATAGGAGGGAGCTATCAATCACTGGTTCATAGCAATTCTTATGTTACACAAAGCAAATGGCACAAGTTGTCACCCCAGTGGCAGGGAATGTTGCTGGATTCATCCCTGTTTCATTTTCTGGGACAAATTTCTCAGTTCAATGTTCCCCATAGTTCTCAAATCCACCTTCTGGATGGCTTCTCTCTTCTTTATCCTCAGTTTGGTTTGAAAAGAAGGGATTTGGGTAAATTTTCCATTTGTGGCTATCTTGGATTGCTTCAGATCTATAGAAGATTGGAGACCTAAGTTTTATTTTATGACTTGAATAGTTAGTCTCTTCTAATCCACGTTGGTGGTGTTTTGACTGTACATTTCTCTATGTGACTGTTTCTGTTTTTAATCAACTTGAGCCCAGTTATCTCCATATAAGTCAATAGCTATACCCATTTTTTTTGAGAAATATCTCCATTTGTGTATTTATTTTTAAGCACTTTGATCTTACTGCATTTTAGACAAAATGTTCTCTTAGTCTTTTTTCCCTGAGCCCTTTTGTCTAATTGGGATAATTTACTGAGGATCATATTAGTCTAATCTGAGGGTTTATCAATGAGTTTATTTGGATTTGAGCCCAATCTTTGTTTTAATTTGAGAATCTTAGCTGCTGGAGACAATAAGTAGTTTCTATTTTCATCTAAAAGTCTTGGAATTTCTGGGATAATATGTAGCTCTACTGGACTCATCTTGGCTCTGTGCCAGGAGTCTTTTCATTCCAGGAACCAGGATAAGAGGTAGCCACTAGGTGAGATTTGATAGTCTCAGCATAGAGGTGAGATCACAAGGGCTGATGGAAATGTGCAAGACCTCTACAAACCTTTGCTCACAAGAGGCAAATGGCACCTCTGCTCACACCCATCTTGACAAGTCTCATGGCCAAGCCCAACTCAGCAAGATGAGAATGTTTATTAGGGAAAGCTGGAGAAAAAAAAAAGAAAATGAACTGTTATGAACAAATGACATACAATTTCTACTCACAAGATAGAGACACTGTTATAACTCTGAACACAGAAAAGAAAACTTACGTACCGAGAGGTTGATTACTTTGTTCAAGTTCCTGTAACTCCTTGGTAGTGGAGCCAGAATTTTATCCCAAGGAATCTGATTCCATGATGGTGAGTTATTTCTCAGATTCTTTCTACAGAGTTATTATTTTTATGGAATTATCCATACCCTTTTGTCTAAAGTTTCAACAGCCACTAATGAAAACAATTTTAATGAAAGACTCAAACATGACAAAAATAAAGCTATGTAAAATGATGTTATGTCTTCAAGAAAGAATTCACTAAATTGATGCCAGTGGTATCTGTGGGACCGTAAGGCTCAATGCAGGAACACCGCAAGCATGGAGGAGATCAGTCACGGTTTCTTCCTTTCACAGGCCTCTCAGCTTCCCCTGAATTGCTATGCTACATTTTACCCAAAACCTGAGAATATAAAAGCCTAAGGTGTCATATTGTGAAAATGGTTCAAATTCTTAAGTCTTGTATGCAGATCAGGAAATCTTTCAGGATTTGTCCTGAAAGTTTTCTTGTTATCAACCGAAGTCTCTGCATTCACAAGGAACCCAGTTAGTTAAACACCAGGCATGAAAACTGCTGTTAAAGCCATATTCACACCTCCATCCCAGGAAAATGTTAAAATTCCAAATGAGGTCTCTTCCTCCTCCTTGACATTTTATTCTGTTACTACTCTCATGTCTTCAGAAGTAGGTCTGATTTGCCAGGAAGAAGAATTTCCTGAAAATTGCTCATCTCCAGGAAGACACAGACTTAGACTATTATATACTGCAGCTCTCAGATTAAATCAAGCTAAAATAAGCCAAGAATAGTTTTGAGGAAAGAGTCCTATAAACACAGCTGACTCTGAATGCCTTGTATGGAATGGGAGGAGACAGAAGAGAAGTGACAGAATCAGAGCATGAGCCTCTGGTCTTATGAGGGCCCTTCCCTCTATGGCTAATCCAAACCTCATCCAACATCAGTCTTGGTTATGTGTACGCATAAGTATGTTTAGGTTTTAGATGTTCTTGACCTAGGGTACTGAAAATTGGAAAAAAAGTCCTTAAAGACGTTTATGAGGATGCCATCTGCTTTTGGTGGGAATAGTATTCTGTGACCCTCAAGACATCTGCTTGTATATCTAGTTTCATGGAACTGGTTCTGTACTGCCAGAAGGAGGTATTAAATTAGGGCTAGGAGAATGAAAGAACCACAGAATATCTATCTCCAACGAGTTAGGGAGAATCTGGTATCATGGCACATGCACTAGGAATTTTCCTGGAGAAAAGTATGCAGGTATCGCTGGTATCTGTCCATAAATTGGGCTATACCATTTGTGTAAGCAGCTACTTTCCCCAAGGATTTCCTCACTCTAATTTGTTGATAGGCTAACTACCACACTGTTACAATCTCCAATTCGTAGTTTAAGGTATAGAAAGTTTATTTCTCACTCAGGTCATAATCTGATTGCATATTTGGTGGACAGCCTCCCAAACAGTGATTCTGAGACCCATGATCTTTCCATCCAAGGGCTCTGCCAGCTTTTGGAACCTCATGGTTCCCTACTAGAGGATCTTCTACCAAGATGATCTGACTCATCGCTGGCCTAGAGCAAAGGCGTGGACAGAGCATGGACTAAGACCTGCAAAACTGTGAACTCCCAAATACATTTTTCCTTCCTCTAAATTTTAGGTATTTTGGTCACAGTGATGAAAAGCTGACTAACACATACTAGAAGCTGTGTGATGTAGTCTTCCTGAATGTCCAAGAGGAAATGAATGGGTTTAAAGATCAAGCTAACAAGACCTTTGGGGGCAAAAATACCCTCTAGGTAAGAAGCAAGAGAGAGGTGTCTGGATGCTGTGCGTACAGATGTTAAGTCAAATGATTTCTCTACTCTTATCAAAAGAAATGTGAAGTCCTTGGCATCTGGTTCAGAACGCTTCACAGTCCTGCCCCAATCTCCCTTTCCACTTTCGCCTCCTGCAGTTCACCACCCAGCTTGCAATCCCTACCCCTTGCATTTCACACTCTGGCCAGCTTGAACTACTGGCTATTTTTTGAATGTGTCATATAAGTTCACACCTTTGGGCCTTTGCAAGTGTTGTTTCCTGTCTGAAACACACACTTTTTCCATCCACCACAGGAGCTGGCTCAGACATCTCTTTTCTAAATGTGAGGCTTTGCATGGACCTCCTCACCCCAGCCCCGCTCCTTCGTGCTCCCACAACCTTCCCCATGCAATGTGATCATAACTTTCTATGCTGCATCTTTTCTATTTGCTTTCTAGATGTCTCTCCCCCATGCTGTAAAATGTTGGGGGGAATAATCAAGTGAGTCAGATGCTCAGGAGTCCTTGAGGATTATTAATGCCTAACTGAAAAAACCAAGTCAAGAATCAGCCAGAAATTGACAATACAGTAAAAAACAAAACAACATGAAAAACCCTGAGTTTTCTTTATGAAAAGTTGAAAGCTACTAGGAAATATGTTCTAGATGCAACATGCATCCCTGGAGAAATATTAAAGCTAAAAGAAAGAGTAAGTAATACATTTCTGAGGTCAAGAGAGTTGTGATTCTGAGTGCTCTACCACCTCTCTCCACTGTTCTAGTTCAGATGCACAGGAAAACGTAATTGAATTCAGTGAATTTTTTTGTGATGAAATGCAATTCTCATGCATTTGCACGGACAAAGTCTAAAGGTTTGGAGAAATGCAGGAAAGAAATAAATTTACATTAACATTTTATTATCTGGTCCAGAGGATGAGCCACCTTCCATGGAGAACGTACAAAGTTCTGAGCTGAGGCTTACTCTGCGTTCTTCTTTCCCAACAAATGAACCTGAATTTCCACCTTCCCAAAGTCAACCCAGACAACAGCTACAGTTCAGAAGAAATTTTTCCATTACCATAATGGATTGCAGTAAAAAAAAAAAAAAAACAAAAAACATGGGCTCAGCCTCTTCCACATCATCTTGGCATTTATAACTCTAAACTTAGTAACTTTCAGACTAAAATGAATTCACCTTTTATTCAGACTTTTTTTTTTAAATTTTCTGCACTCTTCATTTTATGTGTTTGTGCTTATTCAAGCTCACAATCTCTCTGGTTCCCTCTCTCCGGGCTCTGATTTCCCCAATGCCTCAGGCCAGACCTTCTAAGACAAACTTTCCTAGCAGTCAATGCCATGGTGATTGCTCCCAGGACTGTTAAAAATAGACCCTGTTCTGCTGCTGTAACCCTTAAAGAATAAGAGATGAGATCATTTTCTGCTTGGAGAGTGGATCCAGACAGTGAGTGATTGGCATCAGTGCATTCGACTGCAGCAGGAACAGGTGTTAAAGTGACTTCTCCCATCCTATTAAATATCCTTTTCATACATTGATTCACAGACTTGTTTCTATTCTCATGACTGAATAGGCAACCCTGTAATTTGTCGGCTACATCCATTTTTTTCCCACCTCCTGGCCACAGTTTTGCTTCAGTTTCTGCCAAGATTCCCCATTGTCTCCATAAGTTTCTGCCCAAGGTGAGTGATAGAAGGATGCTCTTATGAAATTAAAAAGCAAAAAGCACCAGGCATGTAATTTACAGGACTAGCAGGCAGTGACACCAATCTGCACTTTTACTTGAATTTTGGTAATGGGGATTTTCTTCCCTACTGCTTTTCATGTGCTTTCTGACAATAGCTTAAAGTTACCACAACTTCAAGTTTCAGAAATGACCCTTTGACAAAATTGGGAGCAGGGCTGGGGGATGTATTAAAAGAGATTCTAAAATGAAAGTACTGCCTTCTAGAAATAAGCAAAGAATTAATTAATTTCCTTCTAAGTCTTTCGGCCATTGTATACTATATTTAGCACAGAAGGTGTGGAGACCACAAAACACATTCACACCTGAGCAAGCTCACTGTTTTTAAACAGCCTGCTATGAACAAGGGGGTAAGAAGATGATTTTAGCTGTAACCCCCTACACTGGGCAAGAGGACAGCACTCAGACTGAATAAGACAGTCTGAGTCTTTATTTTAAAGAAGCCTGGGTCCTAATTTCAGGTCTAACATTGAACATCTCTGTGACTTTGAACAAATTATTCCACTTCTTGAGTTCTTAGTTTTTTCATCTGCACAGTGAGGAAATTGAATTAGATCAACTCCAAGGTCACTTCTAGTTCTAGCCTTCTGTGCATGTCTTTCTCCAGTCCGTATGTTATATCATCTGGAAAATCAATTCTGCGGTGTTACTCTCCCCAACTTATGACACCAGAAAACGGCAACAACTGTGAAATGGATCCCTCCTCAGCTTGTTTTAATATTTTCAATCTCAAAATCTAAGCGATGTGTGTATGCCTTTGAGTGGGGTATGTTTTTGTGTAAGGTGTTATATTGTGATTAAAAAACCCTGAAAATTGGGGGCTGGAGCTGTGGCTCGGTGGTTACAGCGCTTGCCCGGCATGTGATTAAAACGCCAGCACCCATGTACACAACTAAGTGTCAGAGCAATGAAAGCCATGTGAAAAGCTCAATAAAAATTGATTCTTTCTCTCTCTCTCACTGTCCTTCTCTTAAAAAAAAAAAAAAAACAAACCTGAAAATTGGTTGGGGGTGCAGCTCAAGGGCAGAGTGCTTGCCTAGCATGTGGGACACTGCACGTGCATACACACACACACACACACTCTCACACCCACACGTACACACCTCAAAAGCACTATAAAGTAACAAAGTCAAGTTATTGGGTTTGAAAGACCAAAAATCTAAGATCTATCTGAAAACAACAGAGTACTTTTCTTTCTCTCTTTTATTTTTTTCTTTTTCTCTGCCCCTCCCCTTCTCATATTTCACTTTCAGAATCTCTTCTCCAATTTTGTTTTCAGACCCCTCCAGACTAGGGCACTCTAGCTCTGAGGTTGTATGGATGCCTGTAAAGGTTGCCTGGGTCTTCTCAGGGAAGGTTATGGATGGTGAATCAGAGGGTAGCAAGGGTGCCAGAGGCAAGGCTAACCTGAAGCAGGGGCAGCTCTTGATGACAACGGAAATCAGCAAAGCAGTTTTAAGTTTGAGGCCACTAGACTTGTACGTTCTCCTGAGCAAGATTATTTAGTGCTCCCTCCTCCTTTAGGGTTTGGAAGAAGCATTTGGAGTTTGTAGTATAAATTGCAACATGTCAAATATTGTTTTCCAAACAATACTTTTGCACATCTTAAGTTTCTCTCTCTCCTTTTTAAAATACTGCATATTGTCTCACGCATGCCAGGCAAGTACCTTCCTACTGGGCATTTTCAATTTTATTTTATTTTGACATAGGGTCTCGCTATGTTACCCAGACTGGCCCCAAACTTGCAAAGATGAAGAATATAAACAGTAACAGATGCTGGAGGGGTTGTGGGGAGATAAGAACACTAGCACACTGTTGGAGGAACTGCAGACTGGTACAGCATCTCTGGGAAGCAGTGTGGAGAATCCCCCCCAAATTAGGGTTGGATCCGCCATACAACTCAGCTATCCCTCTTCTGTGTATTTTCCCTGAGGAGTCAGAATCAGCACAGTACAGCAACATAGCAAAATCTATGTTCATAGCAGCTCAATTTACAATAGCTAAATTATGGAACCAACCCAGATGCCCCTCACTGGATGAATAGATCCAAAAACTGTGGTATATATAGAAAATGGAATTCTACTCAGCAATTAGAAACAACAATATTACAGCCTTTGAAGGTAAATGGATGTAAATGGAAGAAAACATGCTGAGCAAAGTTAGCCAAACCCAGAGAGTCAAAGGTCAAATGTTTTCCCTCATTTGTGGAAGCTAGAGCAAAACTCAGGCTTGAGTGAAAGATTGTCATCCTCATGTATTAGATCAAGCAATGGCATAGCAATACATAATCTAGGGGAACCATAGCTATGTGGCGTGGAGAAAGGGGATAGGTGGGGAGGAGGGAAGAGGGAGGGAGATTAGGGAGGGATCTAGAGAGACAATCGACAATGTAGCATACTCTTACCCCCCTGAGAATCTAAATAATACTTATGCAATCATTTAATTTTGGAAAATTCACAATCTAAACACTTATATGTCTTGCAGGGGTGGAATGTAGAAGAATGAAGAGACTGGGGTGTGGGCAATGTGGGGGTAATTCTGGTTTAAGAACAAATGCACATCATATTGTTACTTTATATGCATTTATGATTGTACAATAGCTCAACTCCTTAATAAACAATTTTTAAAAACACTGCATATTGTTTCACCCATGCTAGGCAAGCACTTTCCTACTGGGCATTTTCAATTTGATTTTAGTTTGAGACAGGGTCTTGCTATGTTACCCAGACTGGCCTCAAACTTGCAATCCTCCTGCATAAGCATCCTGAGTAGCTGGGATTTCAGCTCTGTGCCAGCACACCTGGTAACCTATTTGTACTTGGCTTGCTAGAAATTCCCCTATATTCAGATTTCAAGTAATAAACATTTTCCTTTAGTTCTATTTTATAATAAAGAGATAAAATAAAAGCAATTTCAGAACAGATTTTAAAAAAATCCATGGTATAGTTTCAATCTAATGTTTTTAATTAACTTGATATATACTACAGGCCCATGGAAGTTAGTCTATTGGTCTTTTTACTGATTTGTGTGTGTCCAGCAGAGTGCTATGGTGGTGTCCAGCAGGTGTCATGGTGGGTGAAGGGATAGGAGATGAAGATCCAGCTTTCAGCTTAGCTGAGCAAATGCAGGAAATGAAGTGTGGCTGAGACACTGGTAGGGAACTGAGCTGGCCACTGTCTGGAGATTCAGAGGACTCCTGGAAGCAAAACCCAGCCTGAAGAAAGGGGCAACGAATCCACAGACCTAACCCGGCAACATAACCTTACTCACAAGTTAGATGAGAGGATTTTGAATTTGCCATTCTTGATTTTTTTTTCCTGGCTGCTTTCCAATGAAGTCATATCCCAGTAAAAATGATTTCCTAAGAGATCACATAAGAAACCGAAGACACAAGGAATAGGACTCAGGGATCCCACCCAATAAGATGCTAGTGGATATGACAAGCTTCAAGGTAAAAAGCAAGTGTGCTCAGCATATGACAGAGGTGACAGTGCCTCAAACGTAGCTGTGCTTGCAGAAATAGTGGAAGCAGCATGGGGACATATAGCAGAGGCCATCTTTGCCAGGAATTATGGTGCTTGGCAGTGCTGAGTGCTGCAAAAATATCAATGTACCCTGGGGATACATGCTGAAGACACCTAGAAATGTTCAGGGCAAGGGGACTGAGTGTAGGTTGCAGGTGAGGACAAGAGGCACCCAAATATTAGTGACAGAGGATGAGATTTTAGTTTTTCCTCTGATTGGAAAAGCAAGACCTTCACACCAGAAAATCTAGGAAAAAATGAAATATAGGATGTGATCAAGCACTACACTGCTCTTGAGAAACCATTAGTTCAATCACAGCAGTCTGAGAAGGTGTCAGAACTAGCCATGATCTTAGTAAGCAGTCTTTCAGAAGAGGTAAGAGCTGCAGGCAAGCAATAAAACATTTTCTACAAGCACACTGAGGCTTATATAAAAATAATTACCATTGAATGGAGGTAAAAGTTGGAGATTCAGATTAAGAGCTCTGCCTGAGCTCACACAGTGAGTAAAAGAAGAGCTAATTGAAGGGAAGGTGGCAGATTTTTCTGTTCCCTGCAAATAGTAGGAAAAATTCAAGACAAGGACAGGGATGTGGTACAACAGGTAGAAAACCTCTAAAGCCACACCAAGAGGTTTGCATACATTTCTGCAGGCAAGGGCAAATCACTGGAAATATTTCTGGGAGAAGACTAATGTAATTTTTTTTTTTGTGTGGTTGGGCTAATTAGGAAGTAAAGATAAGAAGAACATCAAAATAAAGGCAATCTAGCCAGAGGGTAAAATGAGTAATCCAGGCCTTATGGAATAAAAAGAAATGAACTGAACATTTGAAAGGAAGAGAGAATATGTCTTGGTGACTTGTTTAAAATAAGGACCTCAAGACTTCTGAGACTGTGAAGATTCTCCTAGAAATGTTGCCTTCTTTTTGGTGGGCCAGGTTCTGGCTAAGCTGGGCCAAAATCTAATCCAGGCCACCAATGGAATCGAGAGATCAATCAAATTCACCAAACTGGAATAGAAAGTCAAGCTTGAAAACCACAGGCAGGAATGGCCAAGAGGCAGGCACTGGGCAGGATCAGATGGGCTGGGACTAAAGAGCTCTGTGTGACTCCAGAGTCTTCTTCAACTCCTATCAGGGTGTGGGCAAAACAGGATAGTTTTGAACCCTAAAATGTTGTAGAGATGGCAGAACAGAAACCGGGTCACAGATTTCATTTGTCTTTATGTTAGGCAAGGAGACCAAGGCACACATTCAGCAGCCCAACCTCTTAGAATTATAGTTTTAATTATATTTTAGTGGACTCCCAGAATTTGAATGTGTTTAGGCCTCGTTTTACTTATGTGGTACCCCTAAACTGTAATAGTAGATAGGTTACAATATCCTGATACCCATCATCCTGGAGTGTGTGTGTGTGTGTGTGTGTGTGTGTTTAAAATTGCCTAATGTTAAAATGTGTCATTAATTTATTTTCCAGTGTCTAGGTTAGAATGTAACTATGTAATATATATCAAATGAATTTCATGGCTGCAGTCCAAATGTAGCAAATGAATCATTTAAGACTATCCACATATTGGTGATGCCAAATTTTTCATTTTCTTCCATTTTATAAATGCATCATATCTCAGCTCAAAATCAATCTATTAACCTTGAAAACATTTGGAGCTGGAATGAAGGCTTGCAGTGAACTTTGTGACTTTCCACATGATATTAGTCATAGTTAGCAATTATTATTGGCTTTGAGTAATGAGGACCCAGTTGAGACAGGAACAGCCACAAGGAGCTTACCAATCAACGAAACTTCCGAGATCACAGGGAAAATGAAGAGCATGCAAAATCAGGGTTATGAAACCTCAAGCCAGTCTGCCACACAGCCCCTGTCTTTTTAAAACAAATTTGAACATTTTGGCAGCTATGCTGATAAATTGCACATAAAATGCTCTAGTAAAATCTTTGTGTTATGAGATAAGAAATTCTGTTTAGTGGATTGAAGGGCAACTGAAGATTGAAAAACTGATGTGCCTGCCCTCTAAACCTCCACTGGGGTGAGCCTGATGGATTTCCCAGGTGCTGGACAGCTCACGCTGCCAGGAGACTGGAGGAATCATGAGGGTAGAAGCTTAGCAACATTAGTTTTTAAATCAAAGTCCAAATAAATTTCTCAACTAAAATTGCTTTAGGAATACATACATATATTATCCTCTGGATGAATTTTGTATTACATTATATCAATTTTAACACAATATAAAACATGATGTAGACACTCTGGGATTCATGACATGAAAGACTGGTTAATGGTTTGTCCATATGGGATGCATGAAAATACTTCTCTTAAATTCTTCATTCATGTTTTCTGGATATTCTAATTCTATACCACTGTCGGTATGGAAACTTGGTACTATAAATAGAATATTTGTCCTCAATTGCTTGTTGTGAAATGATGTTAGTCATATTTACCCAATGTCAAGGTAGAAGAACCTAACTTCATGGAATTTCAAAGTATTTACAGTTGTATTATTTTCTTAATTTAAAAATATTTCACATATGCAAGATGTATTTGCTCTGTTGTCCTTCCCCTCTCTATATACATATAATTTTATATCTCGCACAGAAGAAACACTAGATTTATGGTTATGTTAAATGAAAAATATCTTTTATTTCCAGATTTAACTGAGTTTTTAAAAAGTTAGTTTCCTAGAATCTTAGGTTAGGCTAACTTAAAGAAGTACATCGATTAAAAAAAAATCTAGGGGTGCTTTATGACTGAGTTACATCCCTAGTCCTTTTTATTTTATTATTATTATTATTATTATTATTTTATCTTGAGAGAGGGTTTTGCTAAATTGCTGAGGCTTCCCTCTTGCCTCAGCCTGTGTAGTTGCTGGGATTACAAACCTCTGCCACCACATCCGGAAATTTACATTAATTAAAAAATCAGGGCTGAGGCTGTAGCTTAGTGGTAGAGCACTTGCCTGGCATGCACACGGTCCTGTGTTGGCCCACAGGACTGCAACAAAGGAAACTAATATAAAAGATGGTCAAACCACAACTGCAACTTGTGAAATCTAGAAACTCAGGTCTAAAGATGAGCCCACTCTGACAGAACAAAGAAGGAAAATTACTTTCAGAAGTATATTTCATGACATATCCAGCAAAAGAAAGAAATGACCAGTGGCCTTCTGTCCCTGGAAATTCTTTTAAGTAATCTAGAATCCTGAAACTTAATCCTTTTGAGTTAGGAATGATACTGGGAATCAATAGATTTTCAAACAATTGTTTGAGAGAATTTAACCAAGCTGCTCTCTTTTCTCATCTTTCCCTATCATAAGGATCACCTGAAAGATGTTCTGAGTAGCTTGAGCAAAAGGAGTGGGTGGACCCATCTGATATACTTTCTGTGTGTCACCCAGAACTTTCAATAAATCATTAAGTTCATTGTAAAGTGCTCAATCCCTCTTGAATTAAAAGTACAAATTCCAATTGTACTCCTCAGAAAATGTAAGGAGCCTCCACTTTTATAAAAGTCACAAATAAAGATCTTTGAGGGTGATTACAAGAATGATCAATGGATCTAAGCTATTGAGGTCACAGGACACATTGATTTCTGTCTCAGAGAAGGATATGGAAATCACAGTAGCTATAAAAATTTGCAAATAACTTTGAGTCCTGTTGCAAAAGAGGATGAATCCTGGGTACACTCGTGGAAGTCTTGGGCTAACATGGGTTTGATTCTCACAGTTCTGAGAGAGAGCAATAGAGGATTAAGCCATACACTTCTCTGAGGTTAGTGTTTTACCAGAAACTTGTTTTTTAAACAATTGGAATTTACTTTGAGCCCTTTGTAATCAGTAATAAGCTTTGTGACAAGGAATATAGTGTGTGTTTTGTTTCACCTCTTCAGCTATTTTGAAATGTTTTGGTTTAACTAGCAGGTACTTTATTAATGGTAGTTTATCTCATAGATCTTTTAATGACTTGGCCTAAGAACAAAATTAAACTTCCTGAATTTGATTTTTCTAAAGCATATCTACCAAACGCAATTGCCCTTTATGTCAAATAAGCCCTCACTGGCTTATAAGTCTGAAGTGATTTTTTTCCCTATCTCATTATGGTTGTTCCAAGACTCTTGACATTCTCTAAATCATCTTTCACTGAGTACAAGAGGTCCATGAGGAAGTCAAGATCGATGATAGACTTCATCTCTCTTGAATTTTAATGCAAATGTCTGTTCCCCTAATCAAACAAAGGTTAAAAAAGGAAATCAAATTAGCTTATTACAAAAGCCAGCATAACTGAACTGACAAGAAAAATGCTTTCTGCATAAAAAGTCTTTAATCAATATCTTCAATAAGAATGTCACTGGAAAGAGGAGTTCATATGTGATCAGTTTTAATCTGCAAATCAATATGTTCTTTTAAATAAATATTTGACCACAGCAGCTCAATAAGGCACTGCCCATAACAATTTTTTTCTTTAAACAAAAATGAAACAAAATTACAGCATAAATGTAATGTCTGGGGTACTTCCTGAACTAGTGAAAGAATTCAAGGTTAGGGCTACTTAACTCTTAAATCATTGGATACTAAATATTCTCTTCAGTTCCTTGTTTCAGACATCAGTCTTCTATGTAATTTAGCTGTTCAAAGGATAAAATGATGTTTGAACACAGATTACTTCTCAGAGACAGACCAAGATGTGATTTTTCTATTCTAGGTTTGGTTTGGCTATCTGAAATAACTTAATCAAATGACTTACATGCAGTGGAGTCTAAAGTTTGGCCGATTTTAAAACCAAGTCTACAAAAATATAGTCATGTGGCAGATGAATTCTTACAAGTGTACTTTTATGGTGTTCTACACACAACAAATATCTAAATAGCACCTTCTACCTGCAAATAGCAGCCCTGCATGGAAGCAGGTCATGTGCATCGCTAGAACATGACCTGGAATTTTCTGCTTATTAGCTGTGTAGTCTTAGGCAAACTACTTGATTTTCTTACTAGAGAATGTGAACATGAATGGTGTCTACTTCAAAGGCTATTTGGGGAATTTAAGGATAACATGTATGTCAGGTTGTTAACATAGTTCCTCACCCATGGAAATGATAAAAGGTAACTTATAAATTATTTTTAGTTGAATTGTATTGGTAGACATATAAAGAAACACAATTTAACACACTGTACTAATTTCAGTCCAATACTAATCAATAAAGTGGAATAAGTATGCCTTGGAATAGCTTATCACACCCCTGCAGATGCTTAGCATCCATTATTTCACCATGTAATTGATTTGCTTTCTTCTTTCTTTTGCCATAAATGAGTTGAAAAATGTTTTAAAAAGTTCTCTTTATCAAAAAATGTAGAATATCACAATAGTTTATTAAAGAAGCCAAAATACTTAAAATAAAAGTAATAACATTATTCCTAAGCTTCTGTATAAAAAGTTACCTTAAACACTGAATGTGTAGCTTTTCTCCATTTATTGCCCTTTCTTTGATATTTAGTTTCTTCTTATTCTTTCATAGGAATTTCTTTCTTAAAGAAGTTTTACAAAGCAGTTTCCTTTAACAAAGGGTTGCTTTACTCTGATAGACACAATCAATGAAGATACAAAGTATATTTCCTAGAAAAGATATACACCATTCTCATTTTTTCTGAGATAATTTTGAAGTGGTTTCTGCATAAAGTAGGTGGTCTTTATCCAAGTATCAGTGAAACAAATAAGGAAAGTCTAGGATAAATTTAGACATCAGAAGCCTGCCTCTCTGCAACATTAGGAAGTCACTTGCTGCTGGGTCACTGCTCATTCATTTCATTTTTCTTAGGTGACCACATCAAGATTTCTAGACAAAGGTTGGGATGTAGCTCAGTGGTAGAGTGCTTGCCTAGTGTGTTTGAGCTCTGGGTTCAATTCCTAGTATCAGAAAAAAAAATCAAAGATTCATAGACACTATTCTTGGAAGCTAAGTGCTTTTAATGTTTGAACTACATTAGTCAATGTAAAATTAATGCCCTTGAGTATTAGAGACAGTGGTCCAATGAATTATAAAATATATTAATTAAAATGTAATGATTTTTAATGAGACTCCTTTCTGATCTATTAAGATACCTAATTTAGGGTCATGCATACATTGGCATAATGACTTTTTAAATGAGGAAAAGTAATGATGATGACCAACACATGTGTAATAATTCCCAGTGTTTGAAATGCTCTATTTAATAATTCCCCCACCTAATGGTTGATTTAACTCTCATAGATATCCTACTGAGATAGGAATTTGGGAATAAATGAAGGAAGGGCCCATGAACCACTGAAATGCAGAAAGCACCCATGAACAATTGCGCCCTTGACCCGCTCTCCTGTAACATGGGGGCAACATGCAAGTGCAGGGAAAACTGGTGGGAAACTGGGTGGCTCCATTCTGGCTCCACCCCTAGTCCAGCCTCTAGCAACCCTCCCTCTGTAAGTAGTAGCACCCCAAACCAGCAAGTTGCTGTCTTTCATTCTGGAGATAGCCTTGAGAATGTATCTGCTTTCCTAAATAAACCTCTGTCTATGTATTTGACTGGCATATGCTCAAATTCTTTTCCATCAAGTATATCAAGAACACTGCTAGACCTAAATTCCCCTTTCTCTAGAAACTACTTGGGCTCTTCTTCAGAGACATCTTTTCTATGATCCTGGGAGACATATATTATTATTCATATTTTACAGAGGAAGAAAACAAGTCAATAAGAGATCAAGCCTGTGTCCTTAGCTATACAGCTAAAAAACTGTTAGAATCAGATTTTTAACCTATATCCTAAAAAACTGTTCGAATCAGATTTTTAACCTATGTTCTTTTCTTTTTGTTTTTTTAAGAGAGAGGGACAGTGAGAGAGAGAGAGAGAGAGAATCAATTTTATTCAGTTTTTCATGTGGCTTTCATTGCTCCAACACTCCTTTGTGTACATGGTGCTGGGGTTTGAACCCGTAATCCTCGCATATGCCAGGCAAGCACTATATATAATAGCTGAGTCACCACTCCTTCCCCTCCTTTTCTTTATTATGTTCCCCCGCCTTTTGTAATTCTGAAAATCAAACCCCTAGTCTCACACATGCTAGGCAAGCATTCTACTTCTGAGCTTCATCCCCAGACCTCATTATTTTTTTGTATGTGAATTTTCAGCTAACAATCTTTTTAATTTTCATGTATATGATTTTGAGATTAAACCTGTAGTCCTAAAGAGGACTATATAGTTTCAAATGTTTTATTTCTACTTTGAAGAGGTAGGGATCAGAACCAAAAACAGAAAAGTTCAAGTTGCTCATAAGTAAACTTCCAGTGATAAAGTATTTTGTGAGTAATCATGATGTTCAGGACTTTAGCCTTTCCAATTGTCTTGTAAATTTAAGATGCTCCCGAATAATGAAGGATGATCTGTTGAGGTTGGCAGATAAGATATCAAGTAATTAGATTTGCTCATGGGCTTATCTAGTACTGAGCAACAATTGCAAGCTAAGTCCCCTCTGGGATGAGTCCTGGAGTCCTATTTGTTCTCTGACCACTAATTTGGATGTCAAGGTCACTATATTCAGCCTGGGTTCTTAAAAATATGTATGTCTTCCGGAAAGGCAACATTTTTTCCCCCACAGAGCATAACACATTAATTAATACAGCTTTTGGTTCTCATTATGAGATGCAAGAGAGGGCATGCAACTTATTCATAGATTTGATGTAAAAAGAAGTTGTTTTGATGCTAAGGATAGACTCACATAGTGCTTTCAGTATCTTGGTGGGGAGCATAAATCTGAGAGTGTAGAAAGAAAAGAAGTGCGCTGACTTCCATCTGGCCTGGGGGCTTCCAAATCATGTGACTTGTGAAATTAGTTGGAGGCTTCAATTAATCAATAAACAATAAATAGCTGTTGTTTTCCTTATATGTGCATAACATCTTGTCCAAGGATATGGAAGTTCCACATGATAATGAGGAAAAAACTCCTATATCCAAGGACTCTATAATCTAATTGAGGACATTTAAAAATATCAGTGCATAGTTAGTGATATATCCCAAATCAATGGCATTCAAGTCCTTGCTTTAGGAAATCAAGGGAGAGAAGAAGCAAGGGGGAGATTCCAGCAACCACTAATGGATATCCTTGAGTTAGCTGAGTGGCATGTGGGTAAGAGGTAGAAACAAAGGTTATTCCTGAGGAGGAAATTTACAATAGAAGTAAGTTATGTAAGTCTGTTTTGGAGGACCAGAGAGAAGGTTCTTACAGAGAATTAAAAAAATATGGGATATTAGGTTGAAGCCCATTTGCAGAAGATCTGAAATGAGAGGCTGAAAAACCTGCTGTTTATGACCAAGTGCCACCACCAAGTTTTGAGGGGCATACTGAAGAGATTAATCAGAATGACTAAGCTGGTGTTATCTGACATGAAAAGGCAGGAAAGCGGGTCTGGTCTTGAGGCTGGAGGTGTGGAAACCTACTAGGAGGCACGGAAGCAGTTCAAGACTAGCTTTGCATCTTTCCATTAATGAAACAAGAAACGATATGTGTCCAATGTACCTCTGCACAAATTATGCTGTGGTTCAATCTCTACTTTAAAGATAGTGTGGAGAATTAATCCAGATTGCTGACTCCTTGCTCTGAACATAATCCTGGAAATGCCATAGGAAAGAAAGGGAACTGAATGAATTAAGAGACCATGGCGATCAGACTACGCAAGTCAGAAAATGACCACACCCTCCTGAACCTAGGAAGGACAAATAGTGCCGTGGGAAGAACAGCAGTTGGGTGAATGTTTACCTTGAGTGGGAGAGGACCATATGCTAGGAGAGACAGAGGGACTAAGAAGAAACTCCTCTTCCCTAGTCTGGCGGGATCATTGTTAATTGCATGGCTACCATGTGGCGAGAAAAGCATCTGAAGCTACAAGGCTAGGTTTTCCCAACATGCTCAGGAACCCAGCTAGGAAGTCAATAGATGAGAACAGCAGATTGGTAGGCTTGGGTGTTACCCCACATAGAGAAAAGGATGGTACATTTCACATCAGTGCTGTATAGAACAGGCACTTGATTGACAAGGAGGTTCTTTGGGAAGGAGAATGGTTATCTGGGGAGAAGTGGGAAGACTAGAGACCAGATCACAATTCTAGTAGCTCTCTGCCTGGACTTATTCTTTATGATACAAACACTAGATCCTAGGCTTATATCTTCTCTAGGTTAATGTTACTAGCTAGAGCAATTGCTAGTTCTAAAAAGATAAAAGGTAAATACATAAGGCAAGTTGCCAGGTATCCGAACACTGAAAGCATAATGAAAGAAATGCAGCAAATGGGCAGCGCTATACCAGAAGAAGCAGAATTAAAAGTGAAACAGATTAAGAATGTAGTTAAGTACTAGTAACAGAGAAACGAGAGAGACTGTTGCAAAAATTCCATAGGAAAAAGCAGTTATAAAAAGAAGTAATCCAAAATAATGACTTTGGAAATATAATCATTGAGATAAGGGGTTTAGTGGATGATTGATGATAAAGATGAAGAATTAATAAGATGAAGAATTGGGCCAAGAAATTCTAAAAGCATCAGGAAGGGATAAAAAACGGTTGAGAGTCAAGGTAAACTCTAGGGAAGCAGAAACAGAAATATCAACATCCATGTAAAAAGAGACACTAAAATAATGAAAAAATAAATGCAGGAGAAAATAATTAAAGGCACATTGACAAATATTTTCTAAAATTAAAATGTTGGAGTTAGGATTAGAACCAAGGAAGCCCAGACGCAGTATTGGGGCTCTTAGCTACTCACTTTCTGTTTGATAATCAACAGGCAAACTTTGAACTAGAAAAGAATTTAGTGAAGCTGTAGCAAATGTGCAGTTGTACTATTCCAACAATAACCACCTCCACACTACGTATGAAATAAGATACTATTTATGACAGCAAATTATATCAGAATTAACTGTAACAGGAAAAAATTAAGAGCTACTTCTTAAAAGAGCTGATCTGCAATATTTGCAAAAATGCTGTTAAAATTGAGCCAGCAAAAATTATCTAAAGTTAAACACACAGTTATTTCTAAATGTCTTTCTTTTTTTATGTTGTTCGTGTATTGATTCTATGATCTCTCTTCATCTGAAAAATGGGAATACTTGCACACTTGTTTTTGGGTGTTTAAAGGATGGAAATTAGAACTAACAGTCATGCACTGGACCCCTTTTGGTGTTCTCCCCAAAGGCAGGCTCCCCTCCAAGGCAGTCATTGGTGAGGTCCTAGTGTAGTAGTTTATTGGGTGGAAGAGTATGAGATGGAAAATACTACTAAGTGCAAGTGGAAAAATATGTAACTATATATGTGTATGCAAATTGTGTGCCAGCCAACCCGAAACTTATAAAAAATGTCATCATAGTCAAATAAAATTGACTAAAGTTTCTTAAATATAGAACTGCTGGTAGAATGTTTAAATGAGAACCTTTGATTTTCTTTCTGTTGTATTGTAGACTATCCTCCATGGAAATTCCTAGCACTTGGATAGTGATTAATAATTTATATTCATTGCCTCTTTTACCTTCTTAGTAGTCCTTTAAATGATTTTTCTCACATTAAAACTTAGAGGTAGCTATAGTTTGGGTAAGAAATGTCTCCTGGAGGCACATGAATTAAATGCTTAGTCCTCATTCTGGTGTTATGGGGAGGTAGTGGAGCCTTTAAGAGGTGGAGCCTGGTGGTGGGAAGTTATCTCACTGGGGGTGTGTCCTCAAAAGGGATTTTGGGGACCCACCCCTCCTTCTCTTTCTCTCTTTCCAGTGCCATGAATTGAGCAGCTTTCTCTATCGCATACTTGCACTGTGATGTATGGCCTTGTCACACACCCAAAAGCAGTAGGCCAACCAGCCATGGACCAAAGGCTCCAAAATTGTGAACCAAAATGATACTTCCCTCTATTTAAGTTGATTTATTTCAGACATTTGTCACAATGATGACTAACACTGGGGTATAGAGTTTCAAAGTTGGAAGGAACCTCAGTGATCCTAGAACAGTCCCTTCTTTTTGCAGGCGAGAAAAGAGGATCAGAAAAGATAAATCTCTTGTTTGAGTTTACAAGAGAAAATGGTAGCTGAAACAGAGCTTAAATCTTGCTAATCTAAACCAACATTTCAGTAATCTCTTCCACAAAGCATACCTTTTATATTCTCAGGGACGCTGTTGGGAAGGAATGTGGGAGGTTGAGATGCTGGAAGAAGGGAGGTACAGGCAGAGGGAAAATTCCTGGTCAGTTCAGTGTATAATCAGTGCATTTCAATGCAGACAGTAGGTGCCTGTTCCATGTAGGGCACTGTAACAGGCTTTAGAGTGCTATTTCTGGTCTCGATGAGCTCCATTTCCCTGCTATCTCTTCCTGGTTTGGTGTTTGCTTATTTGCCTATACTAACCAGTGATCCTAATAGCATTACTCTTACCATGTACGTTAGGACCTGTGAGCTCCTGGAGGGCAGAGTTTGTCCTGTTTCTTAGAGTCACCCAGCACTGGGGAAATTGCTCAGCACTGGTACACATCCTGTGTCAAGTACAGCAAAGAGGCCCAGGCAAGGGGATTGAAGTGTTAGTGATGTTTCTCGGTGACTCAGAGCATACACACTTTCCTGAAAGCCTACTTCTGGCTGGTGGGTGTCCTTATCTTCCTTCAAGCTGAGGATTGTTTACGAGTGCAAAGGCCTTTGACTCTCTCCAGAAGTGATGGAAAAACTTGGTGCTATGATTTGGATGAATGTCCCCCAAAGGCTCATGTGTTAAAGGTTTGGTCACCAGTCTATGGCATTATTGGAAGGAGATGGAACTTTTAAGAGGCGGAGCCTAGTTGTAGGAAGTTAGGTTACTGGGGGCATGCCCTTGAAGGAGATAATGGGACCCTGGTCCCTTCCTCTCTTTCTTTGCTTCCTGGCCACCATGAGGTGAGCAGGTCTCCTTTGCCTTGTGCTGTTTTATTTGTTGTTGTTGTTGTTTGTTTTATTTTTGATTTTGTTTGTTTAGAGAGATAGAGACAGGAAAGAGACAATCAACTTTGTTTATTTTTTAATCTGGCCTTTGTTTCTCGGGCACTTAGTTGTGTATGTGGTACTATGGTTTGAACCCAGGTCTTTGCGCATGCCAGGCAAGTGCTTCAACCACTGAGCCATCACTCCAGTCCCTGCTGTTTCGACTGTGCCAAAACAACTCCAAAGCAACCCAGGAAGGTGACCACTGACTGAAACTTCTGAAATGGCAAGTCCCAATAAACTTTTTCCCTTTTAAATTGATTATCTCAGGTATTTTGATGCAGCAATGCAAAGATCACAGACTTAGCTATTGTTCAGAGCTCCAAAGCACCCTCTAAAGCAGTGGGGGAAAGATTAAGGTGCTTTTCTATAAACTACAAAGATTCCTGTCCCATGTGGACCCTCCTTAAGGCATGGGAATTCCTGCCTGGCGATCCACATGGGAGCAGAGACAGAGCCAATGGTTCCACTGCCACTTTTTTGAGTGGTGGGGAGAGGTTTGAAGGCACACAGGGAAGGCGCCTCTTTTCCTTCTTCCTCACTTCCATTCCCAAGACAACCTTAGGAAGGATCCAGGCCCAGCTCTCCAGAAACAAGGACTGAGGGCAACATGAGCATCTCTTTCTTTCTCAGTTTCAAAGACCCCTGCTAAGAGTCAGTAATGGAGGCTTGACACTCATCACCCTGGTCTTCCCTCTCTGATTCTGGGATGAGACCTTGGGATATGGTCTATGGGAGTCTGATTTCCATCCCTCAGGTTGGCTCCTCCACTCTTGTGCTTGTGCAAGCAATAATGCTGTGTTTTTTTTTTTGTTTTTGTTTTTTTTTTTTTTTTTTTTTTAGGAGAGAAAGACAGTGAGTGAGAGAGAGAGAGAGAGAGAGAATCAATTTTTATTGCGTTTTTCACATGGCTTTCATTGCCCTGACACTTAGTTATATTATATACCTGGTGCTGGGGTTTGAACCCATGTACTTGAGCATGCCAGGCAAGTGCCATAACCACCAAGCCACTGCACCAGCCCTGCAAGAATGCTATTTGCATCATGCTTTATGTAATGCTATGCATAACAATGAGGACATTTTTATGGCATTGGAAATAATATAAATGTTTGCACCACTTCATTCAGCAGAGAGAAATAAATGTGTTTAGTTCTTGTTCCTCTGTTTTTCCAGCAAACTATTCCCATGATCTATCTTTCTGACTGCAGAACATCACACATTATTAAGGAATTATAGAGAGCACGTGAATCAATCTGTGGCATTGCTTTCTTACACAAGCTGTTTAAATCCCAGTGATGATTTAATACACAATTATGCCCAGCGCACCTGCCTTGGTAAGAAGCAGTGATTTTCCCTGTTGAGTAGTGTGTGATTCCTTTCCTCTTTTCCATCTGGGCTGCGCTTTCTTCCCCCTTTCCCCTCCTTGTTACTGATCCCACATTTCTTTCCAGTAGCTCATGTTTATCCTGTGCATTAGCTATGGCTCTAAGTGATTTCATCCTCTGCTTATTTTGCTAGGCTGGTGTCTGGAAATGTGATCAGGCAAAGGGGAACAGTCTCACAGAATTACTCTTCTTTCCATCTGAGCTGAGGTTGGGAGAGCTTACGGGCTTCCTATATGAATAAAACACAGAATCCGTTTTGCTACTGAGGCATAATTCAGAACTGAGTTTATGAAGAAATAATTTGCATCTGATGAATAAATACCATAACTGGAGTGGCTCTGCACATTTTTCCCCCTTTCTTTTTCTTTTGTGTTAAAAGACAAAATGTAGGGGAAAATATTTGAAGCAAGCACAAAAGTTCCAGACTTGCCCAGTAAGTGGGCTGGTTTGAGATGCTAGGCTTTGATGATTGAGTACAGAGGGTTTACATTCTGTTTGGGTTCTGCTCTATAAAATTGTTGATTTGGAAACTAGTTTAACCAGGTCAATTGAGCTGTGCATGGTTAGAGAAAATGATTCACTTGTAAGCCAAATATTTAGGCTTATTCAGTCTGGGACTATACAACATGGTTAGTTTTCCTTCAACACTCAACCTTGGCTTAAGCCTCCCCTTATCTATGCAGAATCTTCCCTCCAGACAAGACTCACGCCTGGTGCTGCCTGAAGTGTGATGTGAACAAGTCCTGTGCTCCACTCTCTGAGTCACACTTCCACCTGGTCACTCTGGCCTTTGCTCTGGGCTGGGCTTCTGCACTTCCTCCACCCTTGCTCCCTCCCTGTGCCTTCAGAAGAAATCCTCTTCCATGCATGGCTGATACCAGGCTACCTTGAGGTACACAGAGGGAAGGGATGTTTTGCCCATAGCCCAGTAAAATTCCCACACCCTTCTTGGATTCTTCCCTCAGAATTTGCTTGTGCCTTCAACAACTAACAAGCAAGCACCCACTTCCCTCAGGGGTCCCCACTTCTACACACAGATTGTAGAAGCTTGCTGTATGCCCCCAGTGGGGCAATTACAATGGAACTCAGTGGTTTGGTGTTTACGATCCGGGTCATTGTTTATGACAGTTGATACTCAAGCCGAAGGTGGTCTGTGCCAAGCTCGTCAATACTTCCCACGGTCTCTGTACTTGCATGAAGAGTGTTCTAGCAAGAAACACCAGCAGGGTCCATCTTTTGCTAGTTTTCCAATTTAGATCTTACATAATTTCCAGAGCACAAGCAGCAGTAGGCACACTGCTTTCTAAAGTCACACAGAAGTAAGAAACACTCCCCATATCCTTCCCTTAGGAAACCACTTCCTCCCCACCAAAAGGCAAGACATTATTATTTTTTATTATTATTTTAGTTAACAAAGACATTATTATCAATTCTTTTATTTATTTAAAAAATAATAATGAATTAGTATTATGGATAAGTAGTGGTACCTATTTATTTAATTAAAGAGAATCAAAAATAAACCTAGAACTGTATGTATGGAAGCATCATGCTGTACCTTACAAATATATACAATTATTATGTGTTGATTAAAAAAGAAATTCTTAAATGACTTCAGCTCAATTAAATCTAGCAATGTTTTAACTCTTCAAACAAATTATCTTCTCAGTGTAAAGCATTATATTGAGGTCAGTGGTTACCTTCCAGCACCAGAAATAGTAATGGAGTACTTTGTTTCAGATACATGCAATTAAAGGGTTTTCCCAAAACAAAAATGAAAGGTTGAATTCAAATTTTCAAAGTGGTGGTACTAGATTGAAATGTTTTGCAGCTCAGAATGGTTTCTTTTTCCAGATTCTAACCATCCAGTTCCAAAAACAAATAATAAGATAAATTTTGATAAATCACTGTGTAATGTACTTATGAATGAGAAAAAAAATGTTCTGAGTTGCTTGTTAAACACCTTTTTCCCCCCTGACTTGGGTTACTTAGGAAATCTGAATTAAAATGAAAATAGAGCTAAGGTTAGTAGGTGGACATGGTTAAGGGGGGAAATCTAAATATTTACTGAACACCTGCTACTTCAGTTATGTGCTAGGCTATTTATATATGTTTTATTCCGACTTTTAACCATCATGTGAATTGGC
Organism: Aplodontia rufa; assembly: GCA_004027875.1. NCBI lineage: Eukaryota > Metazoa > Chordata > Mammalia > Rodentia > Aplodontiidae > Aplodontia > Aplodontia rufa. Next base: position 6,649 of record PVKS010022063.1, on the reverse strand, counting down.
CACTATCATTACCACTTGACAAATGAGCATAAAATCTGGGATTCAGGAATATTAAGTGTCTTGTAGAAGGTAATATAGCTGGTTTGCAGGTACAGAGCCTGGATTCAACCAGAAATACAGAGGATTTCAAATCTCTCCTTTCCATGATGCCTTTTAAGCTTAGGAAATATTTTTATCAAGCTGCAGATACCTACTGGAATCTCCTTCCCCACCCTGGATATTTGCATAGTCTTTGATGTACAAAACACATGTGACCTGTAGTTGGCCAATCAAGACTTAGCTAATTTATTTGAGTTCTTCCTATCTGCCAGACCCTGTGGGAATTGCAAGCACAGAAGCCAAAGTCAGCAGGGGAAGCACAGGACACTTGTAACACTTCTCAAATCCCTCTTGATTCTGGCTGCCAATCCCACCTACAGGCCAGTGTTCTTAAGTAAAGTTGTAGGGCTGTAGCCTTGAATCACTGGGTCATTAAGAGAATTTGTGTAATTAAAAGTTTCACTACCAGGGCTGGAGCAGTGGCTCCGTGGTTCTGGCGCTTGCCTAGCATGCACGAGTACGCGAGTTCAAACCCCAGCACCCACGTACACAACGAAGTCTCGGAGCAATGAATGCCACATGAAAAGCTAAGTAAGAACTGTTTCTCTCTTTCTCTCTCTCTCTCACCGTCCCTCTTTCTTAAAAAAAAAAAAGAAAGGGTTCACTACCTTGGTTCCTTGCTGTTTTCCATATACTCATCATCTTTTCGTATCTCAGTGTAATTGACTGGATTTTTCATTATAGGAGGTAAATTTTTAATCAGAAGAAAATACTCAGATAAAAATAAGTGAAGGAAAAGATTTATGGGCCTTTCAGAAAACTTACAGGAAAATCCTCTGAAAAGCCTTAGTATTGACTTGTTAAATGTGAACCTTACTACCTTTATTTTATCTGGCATATTTATGGAGTATGCTTATTTATTAATGAATTTTCCTGAAATAAGTGTAACAGACACATAAGAGCATTCTGATAATCACTTAGCTATATGACTGTATATATTTATTATTGGCCTTTAGAGAATGTCCAGGAATAGCATTCCAGGAAAGCAAATAAAAGCATTCAGTTCCTTAAAGTGTATGCAATCCAAGAATCATTTATTCAAAAGATGAAGAAGCAAGATATTTATGAGTCTGTCGGTGATAAAAAATAATCCTCCTCAGCATCCTTCACAGAATTACTCAGAAAAATTTTCTGTTCTTCAACTGGATAGATATGGTTATGAGACCATGGTACAAGTAGTTGGTGCACCCATCTGGAGGTTTGCTATAGAAGCTACCCTTGATAAATTTGATTGGGTAAAGTGAGAAAGCTGAGGAAATGGATTGTATGATCTCTCGTTTGAATCTTTGTGTCCCTCTTGCTTCCACTCTTGGTAGACACTGTTGGACAGAACTGAAGTCTGTGACACATGAAGAAGCAGGCAGCACCACCCAGTGAGGCTGAATCATAGTATCAGAGACTACCACATCAGGGAGGATCTACAGGCCAATTTATAAACAGGTTCCTTATTCTATAGATGTGGACGCTGAAGCCTAGAAGACCTCACTGACTCATCTATAGTCATCTGATTGTTGCCATAAAAGTTGAGACTCCAACCTGGAAGTTTTGCAATTCTTTACTGAGGTATGAGATTTCAGGTGTTACATAAATCTACAGGGGATGGAACTTTAGGTTTCCATCCTCTTAAACTTATACCTGAAAGAAAAGTCATCACATATCGAACCTTCAAATCTGAGAACACCAGGGATACAGACGTTTGTGTTGGTAACACTAAGTCATGATAAATACCAGGAAGTAAAACACATATGTTTTAATCCAATAAAACATATCCATACATAGTAAACAAGTAGTGCACATCAATTATGAAACTAGTATACCAGGACAACTTTTAAACTGTTTCTTACCTTATAATGGCAGGTTAAAGACATAAATGGAGTCCATGAATCCAAGGGTCCTGAGCCCTGTTTTATTTGTCAACAACACATCAAGACCCACAAAGATTGGACCATTTTTACAGGTGCTGGGCTCTGACTGCAGACCTGCTCACTCCAAGTTATCACCATTCTTCTCTCAAATAAAAAAAAATTAAAGAGGAGACTAACGTGGCTATTCATATGAGGTTGCATGTTTTTGTATATTTGTGCGGGTGCTCTGAAACCATACTTTTCTTCCTTCCTTTTTTTATTCCTGATAAGCTAGCAGTTTAAAGCTGTTTCATTATCAGCCTTTTACTGCCCTGGAAACTAAAAAGGCCTGAAGGAGAGATATAGCAAAATGGGGACCTCAAATTGAATTTGGATGGTAGATATTTTAGTTGGCCTGAATGGTGTTCAAAATAATTTGAGAAAAAATGTAAAAGCTGGTGGGCTCATATGGAAATTTGGGGTTGAGGAATTGGCACCAGGCCAAAATTCCTTAACATCTGAGTTTGTAACCTTTATTGAAAAGTAAATAAAAGCCATTAAACTACATCTATAGCAGAATTTATTAATTCATTTATTACTCACTTACTTAGACAAATATTTACTGAACCCTGATTCTATATTGTGGTGTATTCTAAAATGAATCTGGTGAAAGTGAAACATTCAATCATTTTTCATGGTAACCCTATTCTAGTCACTGAAGTCACAGGGCAAGAGCAAAGCAAAGCAAATCTCTACTTTCACATATCACATGCAACTCTTTAGCAAAACTTTTCAGTTTTCCCATCTAGTCTCCATTGCCTCATTTCCTGCCCCTTTCTCCAAGATTTCAATGCTTTAGTAATACCGGTAATTCATAAGTGGCTTAATCCAAGCCTACAAAGCTTGTGGTTGGCAGAGTCAGACTCAGAATAAACCCCTGATTCTTGTGCTCATGTTCTGAGCTATTACTGCTGCACTGGCCAGAGATTGACAAGATGTCTGAGTATCTGTTCATTGAGGTTGAGGACAAATGCTTCAGTGCCTTGATTACAACATTACCTGTTTTGACAGCATGGTAGACTGAATAACTTTCCCCGAAGAATGTCTTCTCTAACCCCTTGAACCATTGAATATGTAATCTTATGTGGCCAAAAGTACTCTGCAGACAGGACAATTGGGCTCTTGAGAAGGCCAGATTATCCCAGATTATCGGGATGTGCCCTATGTGATCACAGGGCCCTTATTAGAATGAGGCAGGAGGGCTGGAGCAGTGGCTTAGTGGTTACAGTGCTTGCCTGGCACGTGAGGACATGAGATTGAACCCCAGCACCACATGCACAACAAAGTGTCAGAACAACAAAAACCATAAGTAAAACTAAATTAAATTGACTCTTTCTTTCTCTCTCTCTCACTATCCCCCTCTTTAAAAAAAAAAAAAGAACGAGGCAGGAAGTCAGGGGAGAAAGAGGGTGCTTTCCTGTGGACTTGAAAGATGAAGGGATGTGAACAAGAGCCAAAAGATGTGGGCAACCTCTGGAACCTGTAAAGGAAAAAAGAATGTCTTATTTCTGCCTGGAACCTCCACAAGAAATGGAAACTTGTGGATCCAATTTAGACTTCTGGACCTCCAGAACTGTAAGATATCAAATCTATGTTGCTTAAAGTCACTAAGTTGGTGGCAGTTAGAAGCTGATGAAGAATAGTTTCCTCATCTGGGAGGTGTGAGCTTTGAACTAATTTATTTTCAAGGTTCTTTTTGGTCTGTGGTCTAAATCCAGTGTTTAGACCACAGACCAAATTGGATTGGGGTCCTAGGGAGTGGACAGATAGGATCCATCCAGACCTGTAATACTGACTGGGCAAGTTTGGAGTTTTTGAAGTGTCTGGTACCTAGGATCATAAGCATTAAATTAGGGAACAAATGCAAGCAGCATTTTACTGGCAGTCTCTTAAAAGCACATGACTCATTCAGAAATACACCATTTGGTCGATGGATGTGTCAGACTTTCAGGTAAATTTAATCAATGGACAACCATTCTTTTATTTTCCTCCAAACCAGAATTTCATATTACATTTCATTCCATTAGCCTTGATATAAAGTGGCAATTGATAGCAAGCCATATTGACAGGCTCTCCTGGGCATAATCTAGTAGTTACTTTAAATCACTTATTCACTGCATGATTCACGGCACACAGAGAAGTTGGTAGTCACGGAGTATTAAAATAAAAAGCTAAAATAACAGACCACTCGAAACCTTTTATTCCAGTTATATAGTCTAGCTTTATTCATCAGAAGGCATCTGACTGCCTTTCATCATCTTAAATAATAATCCATGTAGTATTTGTTCTTACTATGTTAGGGCAATAGGCAAGTGATTCCAGGAGATGTAGGTGGATGGGGTGACGGTGGCTGATTTTGGAAGACCAGTCCCTGTATGCTTCATGGGTGACACTTGGTATAGCTGTCTTCCTTTGAAGCAAGGGATGACACAAAACATTTTGGATCTGAAAACATGTCTTAACTACTAAATTTCAGGCTGGCCATGAGGGGTATAAGATAAGTGAGACTCCTGCCCTGGAGGCTCTTTGACCTCAGAAGGAAGAGAAGTTGTTTCTTTTTTTTTTTTTTAATTAAGAAGTTTAGTTATTGTACAATAAAAAATGCATCCAATGAAACAACATGATATGTATATATTCTTAAAATTAGATTTACCCCCTAGAGCCCGCCCTATTCTCCCACCCTTACCCCTCCCCTTTAGCCCCTTCCCCCTCCTTCCCAATACATCAGAAGGAAGTTCTAACTCAAGGAATGTCTCTGAAGTTTTTGAATTGTTTCCCACTGATGAATTGTCTTAGTCCATTTTCTGTTGCTATAACTAAATACTGGGAAATTTCTAAGGAAAAGAAATTTATTTTGCATAATTCTGGAGGCTGGAAAGTTCAAGACCATAGCACTGGTATCTGCTTAGCATCTGGTGAGGTACCTCTTTCTGCATCATAAGATTTTGGAGGGTGTCATTTGGTGAGACAGAGAAAGTGTGGAAGTTCAGATCTTTCCTTCTATTGTTATAAAGCCACTAATCCCATCCTGGTAGCCCTACCCTCATGATCTCATCTAACCCTAAATATTTTGCAGAGGGCCCACCTCCAAATACCATTAACATGTGAATTTGGAGATTGTTTCCAACACATAAAGTTTGGGAGGAAGTGTTAAAAGCATAGTAGGAGTTACTTTGGTGTAAAAATATTGGTGATGAAGAAACTAATAGTGACTTAATTATGGATCTTATAGATTTCTACTCATAGAATGCTCACAAAACAAGAGTTGGAGGTTAGAAAGGGAAATAGACCTGAAGAATTTTTGTGGTCACTGGAAGGCCCTTGGTGAGAATTGTCAGTTTGGCAGAATCCAGCCACTTGAGTTTAGGACAATATTTTTGGGTAGCCTACACATGGTATTAGTCTGTGATTGGCTGCCATTAGCTCATGGACAATGAGAATCTGAGAAGGAATTGAGATCAACAGAAAATTGATTATGAATGATGTGCTCTGAATTAGTCACACTTTGAGAGTGAAATGCAAACATGTCACAAAGGAAAACTAAGCAGTCATCTGTCAGCAACGAACAAGAAGGTGCTATACTTCCCCCCGCCCAGGTTTTATTTCTCTGAAGCATATGAATGTTTAACAACGTAACCCAACTCATCCTTATAGGATATAAACTCTTTAGACTTGTCATTTGAATAGTCTTTCCTTTCATTAGATACCCAGAATTAGTAAGAACATGGAGTTATGAAAAACAAGAGCTGTCCTTTGCCATGGTTTGTTAGAGTTACAGAGCACTGGTCAGTCTATAAACTACACTGGAGAGAGCAACATTTGCCAAGCAGCAGTCTGTGTAAAGCATAGTATGAGTAGTGTGGCCTTGGTAGGGTGTAAGGGACAGGTATTACCCTGCAAGAGTTAGCAGTCCATTTAGAAGGGCTGATTGTATTCCTACAAAAATGATTGAATGAAGGTTAAATACCTAAATATTTATCGACTGTTATAGACAATTAGTCTTATAGGAGTTGAGTTGAGGTTAGGGTACTCAGGAAAGCCTTTACTGGAGAAGTGTACTTTGAACTAACTCTTGAAAGAAGGACAAACTAGAAGTCTCCTGAAAACTAGGAGAGAGCTGCATACTTCTTTTGCATGTGATTTGTGTGCTAGCTGCTTCCCTACTGAGGTAGCATAGTTCTGTGAAGAGAGTCCAGAATCTTTTTCCCCATCCTAAAGTCACATTTAGTGTTGCTATGAACATTTTTTTCAAAGAGTCCATAATATTGAAATAAATTAGAAATGAATTCAAATAACAAATTCCTTTGTAAATAATGCATTGTATATCTATGAACTTTGTTTATCACTTCTGAAATAGGCAGAATATTACTTGCCTCAACATCTTTTTATAAAAGTTAAATGAAAAAAATTCAAGTGCCTAACTGAGTCTAATATTTAGACTTTTAGGGTAATGATCAAGTGGTTGTAACAAAGACTCCTAAAGCTATAGTGTTTAAAGAATAGAGATGTTCATTTTTATTTATTTATTTTTTTTATTTTTATTTTTTTTGAACAACCTTACAAGATTTTAACAAAATAATATAAAATGTGTATAAAATGTGTAAATATTCTGGATATTGTAATTATCCCCAGGAGTGCCCCCCCCC
>PVKS010022062.1:0-34283 GCA_004027875.1 Aplodontia rufa | reverse complement strand
AATTTTAAAGTCAGAAAAAATCTTAATGCACCAAGATATGCATTACAGTACATTATACATGGTCATGTGGCATATAACTGTCAGTCAACAATGGGCCACATATACAATGGTGGTCCCATGAGATTATAATGGAACTGAGAAATTCCTGTCACCTAATAATGTATTGTAGCTGTCCTAATGTTGTAGCACATTACTCATACATGTATGGTGAAACTGGTGTAAATAAATCTAATACACTGCCAGTCATATAAAAGTATAGTACAATTAATTATGATCTGAGGAGACCCTCTGCCCGGGCTGTTGCTGCAACTGAGGAGGACACTGCTACAGTTCTGGAAGGATTACATATTGGTGACGACAAGAGCCATGCTTGGGCTTCGCATGATGTTACCAAAGAATTTATGATTGACATCTGCATCTGGAAAAAGACTTAAGAAGTTTGGTCCATGACTTCAAAGAATCTGCTGAGGAGAATGAAGTTGCACAACTCAACAAGACCAAGGTGGAGACTAAAAACACTTTTACCCTGCTTGTGGGTGAGGGTGCCATTGAGGAGCTCCTGGAGGTGGTTCCTGAGGAACTAATGAGGAGTTCTTGAAACTGAAACAGCTGAAGAAGAGGCAGGAAAGGAAAACTGCTAGGGAAGATAAAGAACAAGACCCAAGAAAATACACAGTGAAGTACGTAAACAGAAGCTTTTGCAGACCTCAACAAGATCCTTAAAGAGCATGACAACATGGACTCCAAACACGAAAGGTTTTCATGAATAGGAATGTCCCCTGGTGCATTATCTACTTACAGGCAAATCTACGATGGAAAAAGGACACAAACTAAACAAATCCCCGAAGACACCTCTTGAGAAGACATGTTCTTCTCAAGAAGAGCCTGAGGCAAAGTCCATTGAGAGACCCCAGAAGGTACTGAGATGACAGCTAAATGCGTATCGCTGCCCCTGAAGACCTTCAGTGGGACAAGATGTGGGAGATGGTGATATTGATGATATTGACCCTGTGCAGACCTGGACTCATTGTGTATTTTAGTTTTTAACAACAACAACAAAAGTTTGAGAGGCAAAAAAAAAATTACATACAAAATAACTTATAGAATATGGATATGTTTTTTACAGCTGTGTTTATGTTTTAATGCAATATTCTTACAGAAGAACCAGAAGCTTAAAAATAATTTAAAAATGTATCCAGAAAAAATGTTTATTAAAGAAAAATATTTCTTATAAATGTAGCAAACCAGAAGAATACAGAATTGTAAAGTTTATGCATGTGTCCAGAAATGTCCTAGGCATTCACATGCACTCACCTGCTTACCCAGAGCATTTCCAAGTCCCACAAACCTCATTCAGCTGTGCCGTGTTTGATCCTTCATATTGTATCTTTACAATAGCTTTTCTATGTTTAGATATATGGATACTTACCATTGTGCTCTCATTGCCTGACCATTTAGGACTGTAACACGCTGCATAGGTCTGTAGCCTGGGAGCAACAGGCTCTACCACACGCCTAGGTGTTAGGAGGCTGCACACCTAGGTCTGTGTCACTCCATGGTGTTTACACAACAACATTGCTTACTGACTCCTTCCTCAGTACATATTCCCATAGCTAAGTGATGCATGACTGTACAATAGCAAAAAGGGAACCACCTCAGAAGTGGTTAAGATATGCACAGACACAGTCTTGTGCTGCACGACATTTTAGTCAACAATGGACCCACGTACAACAATGTTCCTATAGATTATATGATACATCTATCATAGTGATGTTGTAGCTGTCTTAGTCTGCATACACTGAGATGTTCACACAATGACAAACTTGCCTGACAACAATTTTCAGAATGCATTCCTATCACTAAGTGATACAGGATTACACATACAAAATATTATATGATTATTAAAGTTGTCTACTTACAACAATGCAGTATTTCCATGTTCATATGTAGAAAGAAAAGAATAAAACAGTTTAAAACTTGTTAGAAGAAGAAAACAAGCAAAAAAAATGTATGATCAAAAGAAAACAGTGAACAAAATCTATAAGAACTTAACACAAGTTATTGAATATTTTTCTCTTTCTTTCAAATTTCCTATTTTTTCCAAAATTAATTTTCAATGAGTATGTTGCTTATATAATAGAAACATAGAAAATATAAGCATATAATTTCAATTAAAATTAATATCTTTGGATGTGATGTCTATCACATATTATTGGTTGAAGCCAAGCTTCAGTTCCTAAGAGATGGATGATGGAAGGGACTGCTAAAACCTACGTACAGTTTATTTTTAGGCATAGTTTCAATGTGCAAAAAAAGTTTTATAGGAAACTAGGGCAGAAAGTTTGATTGTATTTGGGGAAATCGACCTATCACCCAATCTAAAACATTCATGTACAGTCTTCATATTTCAAAAGACTAAAAAATAAACTTTTTGCAGAGGAGAAACTAATAGCTAATTTGTATAAAATCAAGTTAAAAGTCCAGTATTCCTATTTGTTGACACCTTTGAAACACAGTACTACTCAGAATTCTAAAGTGAACTAACCTCACTTTGTAATTTAACATCATTCAAATAGTTATTAGCGGGCCAGGTGAAGGGGAGAACAAGGAACTGATAACATTTGTTGACTTGCCTATATGTGTCATGTACTTTAACACACTACATGACTAATCTGCAAAATGACCCTGTCATGTTGGTAGAGTTCTGATTTACAGGTAAAGAAACTGGATTTTTTGAAGAATTAAGCAGGGGCTGGAGTGGTGGCTAGGCGGTTGCGGTGCTTGCCCGGCATGCGCAAGTACACGGGTTCAAACCCCAGCACCCATGTACACAACTAAGCATCGGAGCAACAAAAGCCATGTGAAAATCTCAATAAACTGATTCTCTCTCTCTCTCTCACTGTCCTTCTCTCTCTCTCTCTTTTTTTTTAGTTCTAAAAACATTTTAAAATTGTGGTAAAATACACAAAACATAAAATATGCAGAACAAAACATAATATTCATCATTTTAACCCTTGTTAAGTACACAATTCATGACATTAAGCAAATTCACGTTATTGTGCAATCCACACCAGTATCTCTCTCCCAAACTTTTTCATCTTATAAAACTGAAACTTTGTACCTATTAAACCGTAACTCTCCATTTCCCACTGTCTCACTCTTTCACTCCTGATATTGGTAATTTATGTCTTTTCTTTGTTTTTGTTTACATATTTGCACAGTCTGGCTAGTTGAATCAACTTTTTTTAAATCTTTCCAAGGAACTAGCTTTTGGTTTCAGGGATTTTTTTCTCATTATTGTTTTGATTTTCATGTCCTTCTCTCTTAAAAAAAAATAAAAGTTTCTCTTCAAAACGTCTTTCTTTTTTAAAAAAAGAATTAACCAAATCATTGAGCTTAGCACAAAGCATGGCACACATAAGAACTCAATAAAGATCCAGATGTATGGAATATGGAAGAGCCAGAATTCAAACTTTGGTCCACATTAACAAAGGCCACATTATCTCCATCACTGTGCCTTCCCTCCTAGTTGAGACCTTGCAAAATCATCTAAAATGGCTGAAAAGGTCATTGCCAATGTTAACCTGACTAGTAAATCCAGCAATCTCCAATTTCTACCTTCATATCAGACCTTCTCCAATTTCAAAATGGTAAAGTATAAGAAAAGATAGAAAACACAAAGGCTCTTCAAGTGTTTTTTTAATTATTTAACATACATAGGACAGTAAAATAACAAATATCCACATGAAATCATTATATGTGTCTGGAATATTTTATAGCTAATAAGCTCAGCCCTTTTGTTCAATTATGCCAATTTCTTTAAAATATTACTTATGAAATTATCCAAAACGTTTCTTGAATTTTATGAATATTAGTTGTGATGACACTTTTTCTTCTTTGCTCCACACTTACAACTTATTTGAAAATGCTAAAATAAATGAAATGTGGCATGCTTTCTTAGCTGTTTTACATCCTGTATTAAAATATTTTAAACTACAAAAGTTGAAAAATAATTTTAATATTTTTCTATATATGATTGCTTGCCTACTATAAGTGAACTAATCTATGGAATTAAGTAATTTTGTTATCACAAGTATAAAGGCCAAGAACACAAGGGAAGTATAAATATAAAACAAGATCATTAACTTGGATGCACAATGAAATGCTGCAGAGCTGGCATATTTAATACTTATCAAGCAGAGAAAAAGAGTGTTATTCTGCAAATTAGCAACTGTATCTTCAAGATAATTACCACTTTTCAAAGCATTATTGTTGGGTAGGTTTTATAGGGGGAAAGGATTTATAAAACCTGACCTTCCTCATCCAAAAATAAAACTAAGTGAGGAATTAAAGGTATGCATTATGAAAGATGGTGGCTGGAAATAAAGATTATGTCCAATAAGCCACAAGGCTTCATCAAGCAATCAAGGTGAAAAAATGGCCTTTGCTTCATTCAAGATCTAGTATCCAGAAGTCTCATTTGACAAATTTAACTGGATTTTCTTTTCTGATTATGTTTAACCACCAAATTTGATTGCTTGCCATAGGAATTTTCATTTTTTTAACCTGGATATTAAAGAAAGCACTGGACTCTAAAGAGAGATTAATAACTGTTGAGCTCAGGATGAAAACTAATCAGTGGAAAACACTCACCTGGTTAAATAAATAAATTTCTAGAGATTTAAAACATTACAAAACAAGCTGTTTTTTTTAAACATTTTAACACTGTTAAAGATCTTTCCCAAGGTCTAGTACAAGAAAACAAATACCACTTAATGGACACAGAGTTTCCTCACAGACTGCACAGTGGTGTGACCAGTATCGGGATCTCAGGAAGTATCATTTCAGAGCTGCTCTCCTCTATCTAAGTGGTGTAGGGAGACTGAACTGATATACCTGGTACTAGAGAAAATCTTAAATGATTAACCTAGTTGGATAAGAAAGGACTTATATACCCTTGATTTATTAAATACTATTGTTCTTTTACATAAATTTTTCTTTAAAACTCTAAGATGAACATTTTATGCAGTATAAAATGATTGAATCATTTACACAACAAGCTTAATAAAGCTGACATTCAATGGAAAACAATGAAGTAATCTGCCTTTAGAAAAACTTTAAATCATTTTTATTATCTTGTTTTTAAGTGTCTCTTATTAAGCTTGTGATTTTTATTAAATCACAAGGCAAAAACTAAGGCGAACCATGTTTGTTTTCGACACACTTCTTTGCACCAGGGTCAAGGGTAGTGCCATTCTCAGTTCACCTTCATCACCCTGTACATACTATTCAGAAATACGGTGGTGAAGTAAGGCCTTGCATCCTTGAGCAGCACGCTACATAGGGGAGGGTTGGCTGCACTGGAAGGGTCTTCAACGTCCCAGATTTCAAGCATACTGCAACCAGGCCTGAAAAGGAAGGACATAAATATGTCTCATTAAAAACATATTCACACATAGAGGAAATACATAAATTATAAAATACTTCCTAGATTTTCAGATATTAACTTATTCAGCAAATCAAAGATTTTTTAAGTGCCACTTCAAAAACACAAGTTCAACATTTACATATAATAAAAATGAAATGTCCCACTTAACCAAATAATATGACATGACCTCATAATAAAGGTTCAGTATACATTCGGAAATACACATTTAGAAATTCACTTTCAAAATGAAACATAAGTTTATTTTCCAAGCACCATCACCATCCAAACATACAGTGTATTAGTAGTGGAATGAGATGAATTAAAGGAAGGCTATTCAAATTCCTAATTAATTCCATTTTTTAGCATAGTACATTGGATTAGCATGAAAACATATAATCCAAGGCAGAGAAAGGAGGTTCTGAAGTCAAGTTTGTTTTCTTCAATGCTCTCCTTTTAGGTGGTTCTGAGTGGGTTAAATGAGAAAATACTATTCACTAGAGAGTAACCCTGCATGGGAATCACACAAATTGGTTTTTAATTTTTAACATCTATATTGAGGTATAATTTACGTACAATAAAATGTACCCATATCCTATATGATAAAAATTTAAGCATGGTTAAATGTGCATAGATGTATTAACACCAACATAATCAATACAGAAAATTTCTAGCACTCAACAAGTTCCCCGTGTCATCCTGTAATCAGTCACCTTCCCTAACAAGGCCCCCAGCTTGCACTGATCTTTTTCCACTACAGAATTCAGAGTTCTATGTAAAAATATTAGGTAGGTGAGCTTCTCATGTCTTGTTTCTTTACCTTAGAATGTTCTTGATATTCACACCTTAGATGTTTTATTTCTTACAACTACTATTATTGTTCAGTGGTTCCTTAATTTTCACTACATGGATACTGTAATAATTTACAGATTTGCAAGTTAATGAACATATGAGATAGTTTTGAGGTTTTGCTAATAATGAACAATGTTATCCAGTGATTCCTGGTCAAGACTTTGTGTGGACATGCTATTACTTATCTGAGGGAAATACCTAGTGGTAGAATTGCTGGGTTGTATGATAAGCATATATCTAACTTTATAGGCAACTTTAAAATTATTTTCTAAGAATTCACAATCACACACACACACACACACACACACACCCTTAATAGCAAGGAAATAAAGAAGAATCAAGAGTCCAGAGTGTGGGTGATGTGGAGGTGATACTGGATGAGGTTCAAATGCATATCATATTGTTACTTTATACACATTCATGATTGCACAACAACTGAACTCGTCAACTGAAAAAAATTGATTTCCAAGGTCAACAAACGATTTCCCATCAATGGTGTATGAGAGTTTAAGTTGTTCTACATTCTCACAAACAATTGGTATTATCCATCTTTATAATTTTAGTCATTCTAGTATTATGGCTTGTTCAGAATATCTTCTTTGGTAAAATGTTTATTCAAATATTTTGGCAAATTTTGTGGTGTTTCTTATTATTGAAGTATGAGAGCTCTTTATATATTTGGGATCAAATCCTTGTAAAATATATTAGCAGATACATATAATTGATTAATAATTATTTGATATGGTCTACATATTTAAAGCGTATAATTTGATAAATTTTACCATATATATATACCTGTGAAACCATAGCCACAACAAAAAATAACGAATATATTCATTTTTCCCACAAGTGTACCTCCACTCTTGTTCCAATCAACATCCCTTCCCAGGCAATCACTGATCAGTTTTTCTCACTATAGATATGTGCGTATTTCCGGAATTGTTGCTTGCTTGCTTTTTTTGTCTGCTTCTTCACTCAACATAATTATTTTGTAATTTATCCATATTGTTCTGTGTATCAACAGTTTATTTTTGCTTTATTGATGAGTGATATTGTATGGTCTAAATATTTCAATAACATGTTTACCTATTCACCTGTTGATAAGGCATTTGGAATATCCAGTTTGGGGATGTTATTTAAAAATGCTTCTATAACATCTGTGCACAATTGTTGGGGTGCATGTATGCTTTCTGTTATGCTAATACACATAGTAGGGTATGTTTGAATTCTTATGAAATTGCTGAACTGTCTTGCAAAATGGTTGTGCCTCCTGAGAGTTATGAAACTCGTGTGTGAGAGTTGGAGGTACTCAGTGTCAGTAACAGTTGGCATAATCAGTTTTTTCCATTTTAGACACTGTACTGGTATTTGAGGGAGTCACCGTCATGACTCTGGAGTCTGATTTCTTCTGATTGCCAGTTTGTCATTGTTATTCTATCAGGCAATTAATTTGCTTGCATCTGTTGTCATGTGCAGCAGCTAGTACTGCTATTTAAGAGTCTAAACAGAGGCCTCAAAAGATCCCTTAAATACATTAAAGTTTTTTGATTCCTCAAAACTTTTAAATTTTAATCGGTAATATTTTTCTTATTATGCCATTTGGAGTTATCAGAAACTTTTAAGTCTTATAAATCCAATATTATTCAGGTAAGGTACCAGAACGTTAATCTTCACTTTACTGTAAATTCAAATCTGCATTTCACACATCTAATAAAAATTATCAATGAAAATGTGAAAAATTTTGAAAAAGCTAAATTTAAGATGTGTTTAACCTTATTTGAACATACAATGTACAAATGTACTAAAACATAACATAACCCTAATATTATGTACATTTTTTATGTTTTCATGTACCAGTGGGAAAAAAATGTAATAAATGATGCTAAATGACAACTCAAGATGCCAAAATATATAATTTTTTGAAATTAGATTTTACTTAAATGTTAATATAATTTCACTTTTCTAGATGAAATGATTTTAATTAAAATACCAGGGTAATATTTTAATGGAATTTATTTCAAATAAAATCTTTAAAAAATCAGGGCTGATATAATAAAGTAAGACATTTTTGCTTTAAAAAATACTATATCATATAGCATAGTATTATACTCACTTGGTTCTCACAACACACCATGCCTCTTCTAAAACATAATAGTTCACGTGTAACTCCAACAATTTATCTCTCACTTCTTTTGCAGATTTTCGACTATACGCTGAATAAACTATTTTTGTTCGGGCCCTTTAATTTTAAATAACAATTATAAACAAATTTTAAAATAAATGATAATGAACTAAAAAAATTTGCTAGCAAATTGAAATCTCAATCCTCATTGGATGGGGTATTGATATATATGACCAAAAATAACAAATTATTTTTTAGATAAGTGCACATTCCTACTTATATTTTGCTGTGCTAAAATTTACAATAGTTTGAATTTTGCACATACTGCTTGTCTGCATGTAATTTAGTCTAGAGTTATACTGAACAGCCATATATCTCAGATTATAAAATGTACTTCACATAATTCATAAAATAATCGGCTCACAGAATATTTTCAGACAATCTGAATGCAGTAAAAACACAGGCTTCACTAAATAAATCTAGAGAAGCACAGAAAAACAGATGACTTGAAGCTGAAGGTAGAAAATATGATATTTAGAAACTGGGTCTCAGAGAGGTAGAAGCAGCAGATTCTCGAGAACAGGAACGTTCACCAAAATATGGTACAACAGATGAGTTGGCTGTAAGTTTGAGTTCTTATAAAATTCTGAGTAAATCACCATTTATGCATTAAATGTTAATCAGGATTTCTAGCATATGGGATTTCCAATCACCACAACCAGATATAAAACTAGAAATAATTTTAAAATTTATTTCTAAGAATAGACCAGAAATCCATTAAGAGGAAAAGATTACATTGCTAATTAACAGAATGATTAAAATAATTTTTGAAAACCAGTCATGTAGGAAAACAAAACTTTCAGACCACAATGGAAGCCAGAGTTTTCAGAATCAGCTAAATACCCCAAATTTTCATCAAAGGATATAAAATGGCAAATTTCATGTACTTTTTCTGCCAATAAGATGTAGGCTGTTTCTTAAGTCAAGCAGAAGGATGTGTGTTAGAGTAGGGGGTGGCAAAGTGGCTGTGAGTCAAAGCTATCTGCTCCTTCTGCTGCAGCTTTGGGTTTTCCTGGAGCTCGCTCTCAAGCTCACACACGCATGCAATTTTTCAGTTTTCAGAGGTTTATTAAGCCTGGTTTAGAGGAACCAGGTACATGTAGGATGATTTCTGGATGATGATGATTAAAAAATTTCTAACTTCCAGCATGATATGAAGAGGAGAACACATGTGTGTAAGAACCTTTCCAAGTCTGGGTGAAAGAGTCAGTTACTAACCTCAAGTCTGCATCCTCGTAATGTGGGTGATTCACAATGGGATGAAGTGTAGACAATTTGATGCTTGCCATTGTAGGCATGGCACCTGCGAAAACAGCATCTGAAAAAAACCAATTACTTTTCTTAATAAAATGTTTCAAAGAACACCAAAGGGCCTGAGCGGTGGCTTGGCAGTTACGGGGCTTGCCTGGCATGTGCAAGTACACGGGTTCAAACCCCAGCACCCACATACACAACTAAGTGTTGGAGCAACAAAAGCCATGTGAAAAACTCAATGAAAAATTGACTCTCTCTGTCTCTCTCTCTCTGTCCTTCTCTCTTTAAAAAAAATTTAAAAATAAACAAAGAACACCAAAAGCTAAATTTACCCAAATTATCTGAATTTAAATTAAGAAAGATGAGGCATATTTAAACAAGCGCCATTGACATCATTTTATTCACTTAGTATTCATTGTCTACCATAACAACAACTATCCTTGTTAAGTGTCACCTTGGTGTTGGGAACCGGGCTCAGCATTTTGACAAGGATTCAATGATTTAATTTATATAAGAACTCTATAAAATGAGTTCTATGTTTTTCGTATTTTGTAGATGAAGAAGCAGACACAGCAAAGGGACTTGCCTAAGACTACACACACACAAGGTTTCGGAGCTCACCTGCTTAGTCACTCCACTACAGCTTCCTGCAGCACCTAAGAGTAACACTAAAGGTACTACAGAGACTCACAGGACAAGGGACAATGTAAAATCTCATGTGTTATTATGAAACTGAAGAATTTAAAATGTAGGAACTGAGAGACTGTTCTGAGAGGCAAGTCTCAGTGGTACATTTTTCAAGTGATTTTTGCGTGTTGTGACATGTAGTCATGTCTACGTGCCAGAGAACATTGCTGCCTTTTTTCAGTTGCTCTTTAAATATTCATGATTACATTCTCTCAGTTGCCGTTTGAGTTTTTGCCATTTACACACTCCATCCAATCATTTCATTACTTGTGAATACTACTTGTCAGAGTAAAGGCATGTATAAATTTAGTCATAACTAGGACTATATCAAAGATTATTAGGCTTTCAGTGTCAGTTTTGTCTCCTGATAATCCAAACGACCAAGTACTTACTTCCTGGCACTTCTGTATCATAAATGTTTATATAATTGTGAAGGTTGTTATCTTATTTGCACAATGAAAACAACGCATGCTATTCAGGCGTACTGAAGCAACTGTTTACTTTCAAATATGACTAAGCACTCTAAATGTAATTTTGAATAAAAACAAGGCACAATATCCATCAAATGCTGGCGACAGTCCTCATGGCTAACCAGAAGCCATGGCTCAGCGCCACTGCCCAGCTTCAAGAGAGTATCATGCTCTCATAAGACTAGCCAGGAAAAAGACCACAACTCAGAACTGAAAACACAACTCCTACTGAATATGTTCTGCTTCCTCACCAAGTGTAAAGCTGAGAAATTATAATTCAAACTACTCTAACTCAAGGACTACCTGTGCATAAACATGCACTGAGCACTAACTACTGAACCATATAGTATATATAAATGTGTGTGTGTGTGAAACTAACTATACATGTATCTAAATAGTTACATACCAGGTCTGGTATTGTATTTGATCCATTGTATGAGTTCTTCTTGAGGCAAATTGTTAAATTCTCCTATTATGCTCCATTGATTATGGAGGTTTGCACAACCTTGTATTGACATCACTGTTAGAAGGCCAAAGATAAAATTCTCAAAATGAACTTTGCAATAAAGCCAGCCAAATAGCTGAAATGAAAAAAAAAAACAAAAAAAACAAACCACATATATTTACAATTCTTATGTAGAGACTGCTGTTGGGTCAAAAATAAATTTGTACCTTACTACTTAAACTAAGGTTTATAACTGATATCAGTATATAAATACAGACTTATCACTACTGCTTAACAACAACAAATACACTGGAATTTCCAGGCCCATTACAAATGCAGTTTTCACTTGTCTCAAAAGAATTAAGGAAGGCATGCTTGGTCCTTCTAGTAATGATTTATATCCAGGCTTTAAAATTAGCAAATCAGAATTTTGAAACATCCTAGAACTAAATCCTGTAATAGTCAGGTGCCTTTTAGGAACATTCTGGACAAGTAGGGAAACTTTATTAGCAATGACATGCCTATTCCTCTCAGGAAAATAGACTTTATATTTTCAAATAACACATTCATAAATGAAACTAAATAAGGTGGTTCTACAGGCACTGAAATTCTAGGTGATTTACCTAGTTATTTTCTATAGTAGGTACAGCAAGGGAATCCAGGATTGACCACTTTTCTCGGGAGTTCTCTGTGCCAAACAGGACTATACTAGAGCAATTACTCAGTATCTATCACTACTGAATGAATACCTGCAGGTGGTTTTGGTGGGCAGGAAACCCTGGCACAAACTTAAACTCTAAAAGACTATGCGTGTGGGTAGAATACTAAACAGGGCGAGTGTGTGCCTCACCACTTGCCAGAGAAATATCAGTTATGGGAATAACGCCCAAAGCCACTCAGAGACGCTTTTCCTACTTGACTGAGAATTGTAAAGAAACATTTTTTGTTGTTTGTTAACCAAATTGAAAACCACGTAGTGTTTTTACATTTTGGATTACTCAACAAAGCAACGGCACCTACACTATAGTTGCTACATATATCGCAGTGTACTTGCACATGAATAGTACTTTACCCGTCGGGAGCAGATCAAGGAAGCCATAACACACATGTGTGGTGTCAAAAACAGCTTCAGCCTCATAATTAAAATGGCAAGGACAGTAAACGCCAACAACTGTAATACGTGAAAAACCAGCTATAAAGCAAAACAAAATCACATCTTTAAATTTTTTGGAATAAATATAAAGTCTATTAAAACTAAAATAACTATTATTATTTACTTGGACAAAGATCATCTAACAGAGTATTGACTACTAATATTTATTTATTCATTCAACAAAGGTTTACTGAATGTCTACTATATGCCAGGCACTGTTCTGCATGCTTCAGAATGCTGAGTAATTTCTGACCTTGTGAGGTTTAACATGTTAACACATTAGTAAGAAGAGACTGACAACAAATATTCTTAGAAAATAAATAAGTACATTACAGTCCACAGAAAAATAAATAAATTTCTTACAGTCTATCACTATTAGGAAGTGATAAATGGGCAAGAAAGTGGTACAGGGAAGAGTTGGGGAGTGCAAGATATGGTGTGAGGCCACAAGCTAGGGAAGCTGTATTTTGAGTAGGATCCTCATACTATACCTCATTGAAAAGGTGATATTTGCACCAAGATTTGCATAAAGTGAGAGGTGAGCCACAGGGACAAAAATACGGAATGCCTCACAAATGTGTGAATCATTCAGTTAATAACGGAAATCATATTACTATGTAAATTTTTTTTAAAAAGTAGAATTTTATAAATATTTGTGCTAACTAATAATATACTCTGTTTTGATCAAGGCAGGAGGTTTCCCTGAGCAAATGTTTCAAATGAAACTTTTATAATAGACATATATACAAAATATCAAAATGGACAATGACTATTGGCACATAATTAGCAACATATTGGCACATAAATATGTATGCTTTAATAATTAATACTCAAATTACATGTTAAAAATAAGGAGGTATTTTCATTCATCAAATTGATAAATATTAAATTAATGCTGAATATAAGGAAATGAATGCTGAAATAATGAAATGATACATTTCTGTCATCTAAAAGTATTTATCAAGGGCCTAAAAAAGAGCCACTCTTTTTGACTTAAGCATCCATTCTAGGAATTTACTCAAGGAAATAATCAAAACACAAAGATGTGTTTCAAAGATTATCACTGAAGTGTATTTTTATCAGCAAAATATGAAAAACCTTAAGTGACCAGTGTAGAGGGATAAGTAACAAATTACTACATTTCTACATTACATAACAAATTATTTAATTGCATGGTGATATTTTCAGGATATAAAAACCATATACATACAAAATACTAATTCTGTAAAGAAACATAAAAAAATCTATGTGTATGTGTGGAAAAGGAAGAATGTTAAAGAAAACATACCAAAAAACTACGGGGTTATTTTTGAATGGTAATATTTCTGCATTTTCCAAATTGACTTCCAAATCCTTATTAATATTCAAATGTGTGAGCAGAATGAAGAAGGAAGGCTCAGCAGAAATTTACCACGCATGTGGAACAACTCAGTACTGCTGAGGTTGCACCATAGCAAGGCTACCCCTTTGTGAATTATCCTTCAACTACAATTTGCTACTCTAGTCTATCAGAGAATAAAATAAGAAATTTACCTCACCACGTTCTAGGAGTTGTTTTCTAGAATAAAACAAAAATATTACCTATTTACTGATTGCTCATTATACTACGGTTATATAAGAATAGCTTCATTTACTTGTTCTTAAATTTTCAAAATTTTATTCTCTCAAAACTACCTAGGAGCTTAAAAAAAGTAAAAAGATTAGATATGTTACTAAAAATTACAATAATTTAAATCATATAATTTACAATCATTGCGCTGAAGTTATGTCAAAAAGCCGTTCTTTGGTTAAGACAAGTTTTATTGATCGCTGGAGATTATTTCTCTGAAAGGACAAATGAATAGAAAACATTCAAACTATGTACAATAAATACTTCAGAAAAATATTACTGCAATTTTGAACTGTTTTCATTTTTCACAATTAAAAACCACATGAACATTCTTGCACAGAAAACTTTGTGAGCATCTCTGGACATTTCCTTAGGATGAAGACCCTTGAATCCACCAGTCCCTATGTCTGCTATTTTTTAATTTGGGCAGAGTCCCCCAAAGGTATATAATTAAAGGTTTGTTCCCTATAATGGTGCTACTGGAAACTGCCATGAGACCTTTGGGCAGTAGGATCTAGTTGGAAGTCCTCAGATCATTGGAGACATGCCCTCAGAAGGTAGTTTTCATGAGACTTCTTGGCAGTTTCCATGAGAAGATCATCATAGAAACCTGAATAAATATGGCTTTCGCTCAATCAATGCCCTCCCCACTCAAGGTGTAAGATGTAATCATTGTTTCTATACTTGTTTTCATTATGATATACCACCTCACTAGGCCAAGTCAATGGGGTGCCACTCAATCTTGGCTTTTGAACCTCTAAAACTGATACATAAAACTTTTCTCTTTATAAAGTTAGTTGCCTCAGGTATTTCATTGTAGCAAAGCAAAACTGACTAATACAGTACCTTTAGGGAAAATTATTTACCTCTTCTATGCTGTAGTTTCCTTATTAATAAATAATGGGAATAACAATGAACTACTCTCTCAGGGTGTTTGTGGGAATTTACTGAGTTAATGTAGGTAAGAAACTAGACACAATAAAAAATGAATGTGTTAGCTTGTATTATTGGTGGTAACTGGTTTTAAATATTAATTATTGATATCACCTGGATATATTTGTTAATAATTCAGAAGAAAACACCAGAAAATCTGAAATGGAATACAGATAACAAACAATTCAGCAAATGTTAAGAAAACAATTTTTGAAAAGCACAATAGCTAGGAAGCACTAAATAAGATTGCAGGAAGTCCAAACACAGTAGTTACTGCATGAATATGAAAACAGGTTGAATTCATCAATTTAAAAATGGGGATTAGAGTAATTTAAATAGGAAAAAATCAAACATTGAGAAATATACCTAAATTAAAAATGTTAAAAAAAGGTTGAAGAAACAAAGAATAGAAAAAGGTGTACTTGGCAAATATTACAAAATAGAAAGTATATATGATAATATTTTCTTCAAAGAATAATTCAAAGCAAAAAAGCAGTGAATAAGACAAAGACAAACTACCATATTTTATGAAGGTAATGCAATAGCAACAACAAAAACTGATAGTTTTCTTTTTATAAAAGTAAAAGACAAATGTATCAAAGCATATCAATACAAAAGATCAGAAAAATATTAAAGGAACAGAGAAAGACAGGCAAAGGAATTTTAAGACTAACTGAAAACAACAAAATGGCAACACTAACTCCTTTCCTGTAAATGATCACTTAATGTAAATGGATTAACTCCTCAGTTAAAGAACAGAGAGGTTGAATAGACAAAGCTGGATGAGAACTAAGTATGTGCTATCACATAAAAGATACAAAGAAATTCTAGCTTTAAAGATACACACAGGCTGAGGATATTTCATGTAAATAGTAACCAAAAGAGACCAGGGATGACTACAGTTATGTCAGACAAAACAGACTTTAGTAAAAGTTAAGGGAGACAAAATCATTAAAACCAGTTGTATTTGTATATATTAACAATTTACTATCTGTAAAGGAGATTAGTAAAACAATACCATTTATAATAGCACAACAAAGAATAAAATAGGAATAAACCTAAGGAGTTCAAAGGCTTATTTTCTAAAAACTATAATGTTGAGGAAAAGCCAGGCATTGTGGCACACACCTACAATTCCAGTGACTTGGAGGCTGAAACAGGAGAATCTAAAGTTCAAGGCCCCAGCCTAAGACCCTGTCTCAAAATAAGAAGTGGACTGGTGTTGGGGTCTGACCTTCATTCCATTTCAACAGCTCCCCTAGAGTGGTCTTATGACAATTGTTGGGATCTGACCTTCACCTCCATTTCATCAGTTGCCCTAGAGTGATCTTGTGACCACTTGCATAAGCTTCTTCTGGAAGGGCTGCTAGGTCGCGCTTTGTTAAAGATTAGGGTGGATTAAAATGTCTTAAGGACAGGTTACTCCCTAGTTTTTGTCTGTACCCTAGTTTTTTTGTCTGTACTCAAAATCTGTATAACTCCTGGTAACTCCCTTAGGATTATAAAAGGAAATGTAGAGTCTGAATAAAGTGAGACAGCTCCACTTGGATCTCCTGCCTGTGTTCTTTCTTATTCTCAGCCCGTCCCTCAGGTCAGAACCTGGCTGGACCGGGCCGACTGGGGTTGCAGTTCAGCAGTAAAGTGCCCCAGGATTCAATTACCAGTACTGCTATCATTTTTAAAAATAAGATATTGATGAAAAAATTTAAAACATGTAAATAAAAGACTTTCAGTATTGTAAACTGGAAGTCACTATTAAAATGTCCATACCAGGAAGAACATGGTGCCCACCCCACCACCAGTGATCCCAAGATGCTCCTGAGTAAAACTTCATGCTGCAGGATTTCGATGTGGTATCCAACGGTAGGCCTGGGCTCTCGATGTGTGGGATTGTTACCCAACCCCCCAATTCTTTAATACCAAAGGAAAGCAGCTTTGCATTAACAAATCTAAACAATGAATGTGTTGTGCCCGCTTGATCGGCTCCACAGTTGGGTGGCAGGGAGCTATCCCGGAGGGGAGAAAGCAGGGCACAAGTAATCTAACTTGGACACATCTGGAAATGCCTTAACAAATGCTCATGCTCACAGTTTGTAACAGCTGATTCTCAAGCTCTGGGAATGATTTAATTGCTCACAATAGCAAACCTGCAGCTGTTCCTACGAGTAATTCAGCTGGCTGACTCCGCCCACCATTTTCCCTGAGGGCAGGGCTGGTCACTCACCCGGCAAAAGTGAAACCACACCCAATGTTTATGCATGGACTAGGGTCCTCAGTCTCTAGGAACAGAGAAGCAGATCTAAGTGCACATGGTCCTGTCTGTCTGCCCAGGGGGCTGTGTGGGACTGGGAACCCCCTTTCCAGCTTGCAGGACATGCAAGTAGTGGCCTCCTGCCTGCCCTCTTACATGCCTGAATGAGAGAATTCTGAATGTAACTTGGCTCAGTAGGGCATATTTTCCCCAAGGGGACCACTTGCTTCAGTCTCTCCAAAAGCTGCCTGTAACTCTAGAATAAGGCAGGGTCTGACATCAGCCTCAGGAACACTTGAACAAAGAGGCAGCCTGGGCTCTCTTTCAGCTTCCAAGTTCTGTGCATAGCCAAGTCTCCAGAGGTCCTGAGCTCTTCAGGTGGGAGTGGGTTTCCATGCTCCTTATTGGTTGCAATTGAGAACCACATAAACACTGGCCCAAATAGCCTGGAGCCTCCCTCACACATATCTTCCCTTGCTGGGACTGTGACAACCCCACAGAGCAGCTCTTGGGGCCTCTGAAGATCACAAGACATCCAGTGGGTCATCAGTGATCCTGGGGAAGTGAGCTTCAGACTGGCCACTCTCCTTAGAATAGTCAGAGTCCCACACATCTACAGTAGGATCTACTAGACTGCCTACAGCTTCTGGATCCCTGGCTTGAGAAGATCAGGAATTTGGTCAGGCAGAAAATAATCTGCCCAGGAGTGCATCTCAGGTGGTGCTAAACTATTCTCACAAAAAGTGGGGGAGGGCAGGGTCTTCTACCCCTCTGCAGCAGAAAATTTTGAGGAGATCCTCTAGGCAAACAAAAGGCCACCAGAGAATACAAAGCTGCATCCACTGCCCCCTCCCCCAAGAAGCTCAACTGGGAAGTCTCCAGCTAGAGGGCAGAGATGAACACATTCCCCCACAGTACACACTGACCTAAGGGGCAAAAACTCAACTTTCCCAACTAGGCTTTTTTTTTTTTTTTTTAATGTGGATCCTGCTGCCATCTAGTATTTTTAACTTGTTTAACTTTTAACTTTTTAATGTTTTTTAAACTATTAAATACTTTTTAGCTTTACTGCTATTACTGAATTTGGTATTCATGGATGTATATATTATTTTGTTTGTATGTATTGGTGGTTGGCTTCAACTGTCACTACGTATTCTCAAACTCGACTGTTGTCTCCATAGCATTGAGGTCTGACCAGTAAAACTCTTCATGATAGCGAACTAGCCCACAGTCTCCTTGGGTCAAAGAGAACCATGCTCCATACTAACCTCTTCTTCTCCTGTACTCTGGAAATTCCTAAACTATATGGTGTTCTCTCTCATCCTCATTCAAAGTCATTACCCTACCCACATCCCTTTTCTATGTTTTCCTTATTCCTAATTGAATGACCTATACCACCCTAAACCCTTGTAACTCTTTATTCTATGTCAGGAGTTCTAAACTACCTCCACACCTCACTTGCATGGCTTTCTAGTCATTTCTTCTCCCCACTTACAGAGGCCCTGCTAAATGAAGAAAGGGGCATTCTTCAAAATGGGTAGTTGCTTGCTATCATAATATATTGTGAGAGCTCTCATGGAAGAAAATTGATCCTATAGATGCTAATCATCATTATAACTGCTTTAGTTGAAACTATCTAGAATATGCACCTATAGGTTCTCAATTCTTCACTGAGTGGACTGGCAGCTATTGATCTGAGCTGCACAAATACCACTCCATCTCAATGAGGCAAAGACATAAGAAGTTCCAATTATCCCTACAAGAGTAATATTCAAGGTCGGTCTTCAAGACACACCCCCTGTATCTGAAAATGAGGAAAAGGGGAAATAACTCTCTTCCTCAACCTCACAGCTCTCCATCCAAGGACTCCATGGTCTGGGCCCTACATGAAAACCTAAGAAATTATATCAACATTATGATTAGTAACTCAATCAAAGAGTTGAAATAAGAATTAAGGAAAGATATCAGAGATCAATTTCAAGTGATCAGGGACAACTTTTGTAAGGAAATAAGGGAGCAATTCCATGAAATGAAAGATCAGCTTTATAAAGAATTAAATACCCTGAAAAGAGATGTAGCAGAGCTATCAGAATTGCAAAACACTGTCAACCAAATAAAATCTTCACTGGAAGATACTAACACCAGAGTAAACTCTACTGAAAATAGAACTTCAGCTCTTGAAGAACGTACATCAGATAACGAAGATAGGCTAAGCAATGTCAAGTTCAAGGAGGACAGACAAGAGAAGAAACCTATAATACATGACCAGAACTTCCAAATAATATTTGATGAGATGAGGATAAATAACATGAGAGTCATTGGACTGCATGAAAACTGTGAACAGCAAACAAGGGGCATTAAGAACCTTCTAAGTGAAATTATAAAGGATAACTTTCCTTACATTAGAATTGACCCAGAATACCACATGCAAGATGCTTAAAGGACACCAAACCAGCCTAATCAAATGAGAAATTCACCAAGACATATCACATATAAAATGAATAACAGAGAAATTAAAGAGAGAATTCTAAAAGCAGCTAGAGAAAAGCCCCAAATCACATTCAGAGGCAAACCAATTAGGAACATTATGGATTTTTCAGATCAGACAATGAAAGCCAGAAGAGCTTGGAACCATATTTTTCAAGCCTTGAAAGAAAACAATTTTGAGCCCAAAATAATATACCCTGCAAAACTCAGCTTTAAATGTGATGGGGAAATTAAATACTTCAATGATAAACTCAAGCTAGCAAGATATATGAACACAAACCCTGTGCTACAGAATATTCTCAGGGATATTCTTCATTCACAAGAACATGCTAATAATCTCTAAACCCTCAAACAAGAGAGAGTCAATAACTACATTACACACCAAAAGAGTCCTAAGATGGCTCAAAACTCTGCAATAGTCACAAAGTTTGAGACTCAGGTTCCCATATCTATTCTAACTCTGAATGTGCATGGTCTCAGTGCCCAAATTAAAAGACACAGATTGGCTTACTTGATCAAAAAACAAAATCCAACAATATGTTGTCTACAGGAGACACAACTCACACTCAAAAAAAGACACAGACTGAAAGTGAAAGGTTGGCAAAATGTCTACCAAGCCTGTGGTCCAAAAAAGCAAGCTGGCATGGTGATCCTAATATCTGATAAAATCAATTTCGATTTAAAACTAGTCAGAAAGGACAAAAATGGACACTACATCATACTAAAAGGGACAATTTTTATAACAATAATTAACATTTATGCCCCCAATTACAACCCCCCAAATACACAGAAAAAATACACAAGGATATTAATCCCCTCACTGATTTCAACACAATAATACTGGGGGACTTCAATACACCATTATCAACACTAGACAGATCATCAAAAAAAATCAATAAAGATAGCTCCAATCTGAACAACTCTATTAATCAAGAGTGATTAACAGACATCTACAGAATATTCCACCCTAAGGCGGTTGAATTTAACTTCTTCTCAGCAGCTCACGGATCCTTTTCTAAAATAGACCACATTCTAGTTCACCAAGGTAACTTTAACAAATATAAAAAAGTTGATATAGTCCTGTCAGATGACAATGCTATGATCTTAGCAATCAAAACCAAGAAAAACAACAGCAATTACTCAAATACTTGGAAATTGAATAATACTCTCTTAAACGAAGAATTGATAAAAGAGACAATGAGAGCAGAAATCAACAAATTCTTGGAAATGAATGAGAACGATAAAACAACATATCAAAATCTCTGGGACAGTATGAAGTCATTCTTAAGAGGTAAATTTACAGCACTGAGTGCATATATCAAAAACCTAGAAAGAACCCCAATAAATAGTCTTATGCTACAACTCAAATGCCTGCAAAAAGAGGAACAATCCAATTCCAAAGCTAATAGAAGACAGGAAAGAACTAAAATCAGAGCTGAAATCAACGAAATTGAGAACAAAAAAACAGTACAAATTATCAACAAAACAAAGGGTTGGTTCTTTAAAAAACTAAACAGGAGTGACCACTCATCAAAAGAAAAAACAAAGTGAATCAAATCAACAAAATCAAAGACGAAAACGGAGATATCACCACTGGCTCAACCAAAATCTAGAAGATTATCAGAACTTATTTTCAAAATTTATATTCTGCCAAGTTTGATATCTGGAGGATATGGACAGATCCTTGACCACATACGACATCCCCACACTAACACCAGAGGACACTGAAAATCTAAACCAACCTATCTCAGGTAGTGAAATTGAAGAAGCAATCAAAGCTCTTCCAAAAAAGAAAAGCCCAGAACCAGATGGATATATGACAGAATTCAACCAAATTTTCACCGAAGAGTTAACACCGATCCTCTATAAGCTCTTCTATGAAATTGAAAGGGTGGGAGCACTCCCAAACACTTTTTATGAAGAAAATACTACACTGATACCAAAATCCAACAAAGATACATCAAGAAAACTACAGATCAATTTCCCTGATGAACACAGATGCAAAAATCCTTAACAAAATTCTACATAATCATATCCAAAAGTACATTAAAAAGATAATACATCATGATGAAGTGGGTTTCATTCCAGGAAAACATGGCTGGCTCAACATATGCAAATCAATAAATGTAATTCACCACTTAAACAGAACTAAAAATAAAAATCATATAATCATCTTAATTGATGCAGAAAAGGCCTTTGATAATATTCAGCTCCCCTTTATGCTCAAAACTCTGGAGAAGATAGGGATCAAAGGAAGATACGTTAACTACGTAAAATCCATTTATGACAGACCCATAGCCAACATTATGCTCAATGGAGAAAGACTGAAAGTATTTCCACTGAATTCAGCAATAGGACAAGGATGTCCACTTTCACCACTCTTATTCAATATAGTCCTTGAAACCTTTGCCAGAGCTATCGGACAAGAGAAGGAAATCAAAGGAATTTGAATCTCTATTTGCTGATGACATGACCCTCTACCTAGAAGACCCGATAAGCTTGACCAGAAGACTTCTAGAGCTTATAAGTGATTTCAGCAAAGTGGCTGGCTATAAGATTAATAGCTTTCCTATACTCCAGCAACAAGTTCACTGAATAAGAAATCAGGAAATCTGTCCCATTTACCATCTCCTTCAAAAAAATAAAATACTTGAGCATAAACCTTACAAAAGATGTTAAGGACCTATACAATGAAAACTATCTAACTTTAAAAAAAGAAATTGCAGAGGATCTGAGTAGATGCAAAAACATTCCATGTTCATGGTTAGGTAGAGTCAATGTCATCAAAATGGCCATTCTACCCAAGGCCCTATACAGATTTAATGCAATCCCCATCAAGATACCAATGTCATTCTTCACAGATATAGAAAATGCAATTCTCAAGTTCGTATGTAATAACAGATGACCCAGATTAGCTAAAACATTACTTAGCAAGAAGGAAGAAGCAGAGGGTATCTCAATTCCTGACTTGAAATTATACTACAGGGCTATAGTAACAAAACCAGCATGGTATTGGTATCAAAACAGAGCTGAAGACCCATGGAATAGAACAGAGGATTCTGAGACAAACCCCCATACCTTTAACTATCTCCTTTTTTATAAAGGGAGAAAAAACAGTGTGTGGAAGAAAGATAGCCTGTTCAACAAATGGTGTTGGACAATTTGGACAGCCATGCATAGACAACTAAAATTGGATCCTTACCTTTCACCCTGCACAAAAATTAAATCAAAATGGTTCAAAGATCTGGATATTAAGCCAGCAACTTTAAGTTTACTTAAAAAAGAAGTAGGATCAACACTATAGTACATAGGGATCTTCCTTAACAAGACTAATGTAAAGTCAAGAATAAATGAATGGGATGCAATTAAACTAAAAAGCTTTTGCACAGCTAAAAATCTGGTCAAGAGTGTCAAGAGAGATACTACAGAATGCTAGAAAAACTTTGCCTGCTACACCTCGGACAGAGGGCTAACATCCAGAATATACAACAAACTCAAAAAACTAAACACCTAGATCAAAAATAATCCAATCAATAAATGGGCTAGGAAGCTAAAAAGAAACTTTTCAGCAAACGAAGTCCAGAAAGCCCATAAATATATGAGAAAATGCTCTACATCATTATCAATAAGAGAAATGCAAATCAAAACTCAATGAGATTCCACCTCACTCCTGTTAGAGTGGCAAAAATGAAGAATATGAACGATGACAGATGCTGGAGGGGCTGTGGGAAAAAGAGGAACACTGTCACATTGCTGGTGGGACTGCAAACTGCTTCAGCCACACTGCAAAGTAGTGTGGAGACTCCTCAAAAACTTAGGGCTGGAACCACCTTTTGACCCAATTATCCCACTTCTGGGTATTTTCCCAAAAGAGTTAGAATCGGCAGATTATACAGATGTGGCTTCATCAATGTTTATAGCAGCTCAATTTACTACAGCTAGACTACTGAACCAACCCAGATGCCCCTCACTCGATGAGTGGATTCAAAAACTTTGGTACATATACAATGGAATACTACTCAGCCATTAGAGAAAACCACATTATGGCTTTTGCAGCCAAATGGATGGAGATGAAAAATTATGCTAAGTGAGGTATCCCAATCTTAGAGACTCAAGGGCTGAATGTTTTCTCTCATTTGTGGAAGCTAGAATACAACTGGAATCAGTATGATAGATGGCTAGGCTAATAACCTCAAAATGTATGAATTGTTACACAAACAGGGGGAAACTTGCCTACGATTCCTGGAGACATAGGGAGGAGAGGCAGGAAGGGGGAAGGGATTAAGAACGATATCAAGGAGACCAGAGGAAGGGAATATGGGGGAATCAACTCACAAAGAAATTTCTGACCTATACTAGAAGTCCATTTAACACAGAGGGGGGAACAGAACCATAGGGAACCCAAGGTGGGGAACCATGGAATGGCATCAGCCTTGGCTAACTATGTGAATATACATTTGTTCTTGTTTGATAATGATTCCTCCTCAACTCTAAGTCCATTTTCAACTAATGCAAAAAAATATTGCAAAGTACGATAAAATAAAAAATTTTTAAAAAATCCATACCATATATGATGGTTGGATTATAAGATGTCCCTCAAATGTTCCTGTGTTAATACAGGAATCCATTCAGAGTGTGAATTTTGAGAGCTATAACCCAATTAATCCATCCTAATTTGGATGGGCTGAGTGATAACTGTAGGCAGTGGGACATGGATAGAGGAGGTGGACCACTGGGGATTTGTCCTAGAAGGATTCACCTTCACTGTGGCTTCTTACCTTTGTTCTCTTTCTCTGGATTTTGGCCACTATGAGGTGAACAGTTTCCCTCTCTACGTCCTTCTATAATGATGCTGTCTCACCTGGGGCCCAGAGAAATGGACTGGACTGACCAGGGACTAAACCTTTACAATTATGAGCTGAAATACACTTCTCCTTCTCTAAGTTGTTCATTTTATGTATTTTAGTCATAGAGACAAAAAACTGACTAACACACCATCCAGAACAATATACAGGTTCAACATTGTATCAAAATTCCAATGGCATTTATTGCAGGAAAAAAACTCTGCATATGAAACAACAGAAGAGCAGGAGCAGCAAAATAAATCTTAAGAAACTGACACAAATCTGGAGCATCAGAGTTCCTGATTTAAGAAAATATTACAAAACTACAACAACCAAAACAGTATGGTAGGCACAATCTAAGATGTCAGATTAGAGGAAAGGTGCATTTTGCAGCTGTTACATTTCTTGGGACTCAAGCAATGTGAGTACTGCTTTCCAGGGAGGTGGGTGACAGAAGGAATTCACTGAAATCCAAATCAGACTCAGAGACATACAAATCTGGTTGCTTTGAATATAAGAAAAGTAAGAATACCTGGAATCTTTGCTGGTAGTGATGGTGGTGCCAGTTCACTATAGAAGGGAGGGATGACAGACTAAGAAATGTAAACTATGGGAAAAAAAAACTGACATGGGAGTCCCTGTGGAACAGAGAGACAATTGGATCTTAACTGATCCAGAGGGAATGTAGGAAGCTGATGATTAAAAAGTGCTCCATGTTTCTCAGCTGGCAAGCGGAGAGTTGAGGCATATCAACACCTTGAAGCACCACACAGCAGCTTTCTCCTGTGGGAGATCATCACAAGTGTCATCAGACTACCCCGGCAGTGTCTGTCTTGAGATTTAGAATACGCCTGGCAGGGTGTGACTGAGATAGTTTATACTAACACTTGGATTAAACTGAGCCTGCGTTTGAAATTAGAGCTACCAACAACACAGGATTTATCACAAAAGAGAATTAAAGTATAGAATGCATCTCATCATGTGCAAGTGCAAGACCTCTGGAAACACGAGGAAACAGGCAAACAAGTCTCCCCACACTTCACGCAGTTTACAGTCTCTGCACAAAGGAACGTAGAGACATGGATGGGGACAAATTCTACAGAAAGACTATAAAACTGATTATTAAAATCATTAATGAGTTTAAAGAAAATCTAAAGAAAGAATTAAGAGCAAATACAGGAGGTGAAAGATCATTTCAACATAGAGATTATCAATCACAACTTCTGGAAATGAAAAACAATAAATGAAATAAAAAATTCACTTGGAATCACCAATAGATTAGATTATGTTTAAAACAGAATTTCAGGCCTCAAAGACAGAGTATATTTACTGGAACCTTCATTAAACAGTATAATAAAAATAAATAGAAGAACACAATCAGAATATACAGAAATTCTGGGACAAAATTAAAATACCAAATTTAAGAATCATCAGGATAAAAGAGTGCATAGAGATATAGGATAATGACATTAAGAAAATTTTCAGTGAAATAATAACAGAAAATGTGCCAAACATGAGGAATGAGATAGATATCCACACACCAGATGATATAGAAGACAAAATAGAAAATGCTAAAACAAGAAACTCTCCAAGACACATCATAATCAAAATGGCTAACACAGAGGATAAGGATAGAGTATTAAAAGCCACAAAAGAAAAAGGTCAGGTTACATACAGATGTAAACTAATAAGCCTTGCTTCTGGCTTCTTAACTCAGATTCTAAAATCCAAAAGGTCTTGGAATGAGAAAATTCAAACTTTAAAAAAAAATAAAAACAAAAAAACCTCACAAAACAAACAACAACAACAACAACAACAAAACAACCACCACTCAAGGTTGTCATATCCAGTAAAACTAATATTTGGAATCAAAAAACAAATAAAAATTTTCCATAATATGGAAAAACTAAAAGAATTCATGACCACTAAACCTGCACTATAGAAAATGCGTACAAAAATACTAACGAAAGAATTCAAAAGTAAACCCCAGAGCTCTCAAATGAATAAAGTTCTCCAGAAGAGTAATTAAGTCAACAAAATTTAAGAACAAATCAAATTTATGAAAGAAGCCAAAATGATTAGAAATATTAAAAATCTCTCCATAAAAACAATGTAGGGACTGGACTGGTAGCTTGGTGGTTAGAGAGCTTGCCCTGCATGTGCAAGAACACAGGTTCAAACCCCAGCATACATGTACACAACTAAGTGTCAGAGCAATGAAAGCCATGTGAAAAACTCAATAAAAATTGATTCTCTATGTCTCTCTCTCTCTCATTGTCCTTCTCTCTTTAAAAAAAAAATGAATGTAAGGGGCTGGAGTGGTGGCTTAGCGGTTGCAGTGCTTGCCTTGTACACAGGTCTGTGGTTCAAACCCCAGCACCACACGCACAGCAAGATGTTGGAGCAGCAAAGGCCAAATGAAAACTGAATAAAAAACTGATTCTCTCTCTCTCTCTTAATGTCCCCCTTTCTTAAAAAAAACAAAACAAAACTGAATGTAAGTGGTTTCAAGAACTCTCAAGTTAAAAGACATAGATGGCAGAACAGATTAAAAAATAAGACCCAACCATATGCACTATGCAAGAGACTCATCTCATAGGCAAAGACATCCACAGGTTGAAAGTACAAAAAAATAGAAAAAGATATTCCATACAAATGGAGTTAAAAAACAAGCAAGAGTAGATAATCTCATAGTTGACAAAGCAGATTTCAAACTAAAAATAAACATAAATGACAAGGGAGTTTACTACATGCTGTTAAAAGAAACAATCCAACAAGAAGAAATAATGACAGTAAAAAGATTTATGTCCTGAATGTCAGTACTCCTAGTTATATAAAGCATACACTTCTTGTCATTAAATCCCAGACAGACTTCAATATAATAATACTATGTAACTTCAATGCACCCCTCCCATCAATAGACAGATCATCCAGATATAAAATCAGTAAAGACACTTCTGATCTAAATGATACTATAAATCAAACTGACCTAGCAGTTTTCTACAGAATATTTTTTCCAATGACAGCTGAATATTCTTTCTTCTCAA
The DNA here is from genome assembly GCA_004027875.1 of Aplodontia rufa. Lineage (NCBI taxonomy): Eukaryota > Metazoa > Chordata > Mammalia > Rodentia > Aplodontiidae > Aplodontia > Aplodontia rufa. Next base: position 6,644 of record PVKS010022062.1, on the reverse strand, counting down.
CAACTCATAACACTTTTTCCAAAATACAGTACACTTTTGGCCACCAAGTAGGTTGTAGCAAATACAACATAACTAGTATTATTCTGTGCATCTTACCAGATCATACCAGAATGAAATTTGAAATCAATAGTAAGAAAAATTATAGAAATCCCACCAATACATGGAGAGCAAACAATTATTTTTAAAATGAAGAATGGATCATAGCAATGAGAGGAGAAATAAAGAAGTTCCTAGAACCAAACAAGAGCAGTGATACAACATACCAAAATCTTTGGGACAGTATGAACTCAGTTCTAAAAGGAAAGTTTATAGCATTAATTGCATACAATTTTTAAAAAGGGAAAATATCAAACAGTCTAATGTTACATCGCAAGGTCATAGAAAACCTGGAGGAAACTAATTCCAAAGCCCATAGCCAGTAGAAGACAGGAAATAATCAACATCAAAGCAAAAATTAATGAGATGCAGAATTAAAAAAAAACAAAGGATCCATACAACAAAGAGCTGGTCCTTTGAAAAGACAAATAAGACTGATAAACTAATGGTCAAACTAAACAAAGGAGAGAGAGATTGAGATAGAAATAGAGATAGAGAAAGAGAATAATTAAATCAATAAATTAAAGATGGAAAATGAGATATTGCCACAGACATTTCTGAAACTGAGAAAATCTTTAGAGACTATTTTGAAAATTTATAAATTGGAAAATATAAAATATACTGACAAATTTCTAGACACATACATATACCTTCCAAATCAAGAGAATATGGAAAACCTAAACAGACAATATCAAGCAATGAGACTGAAGCAGTAATGAAAAAAAACTTCCAACAAGGAAAAGCCCAGGTGCAGATGGATTCTCAGTTAAATTCTACTAGATATTTAAAGAAGAACTAACACCAATCCTCCTCAAATTATTCCATGAAATTGAAAGGGATACAATATTCCCAAACTCATTCTATGAAGTGGCTATCATCCTGATACCAAGACCAGATAATGTCACATCAAGGACAGAAAACATAAACCTATCTCCCTAATTAACATAGATGGAAATATTCTTAATAAAATATTAGTGAACTGCATTAAAAAACACATTAAGTAGATAATACACTATGATCAAGTTGGATTTATCCCAAGGGATACAAGGTTGGTTCAACATGCATATTATAAATAAATGAATTCATCATATAAAAATTAATAAGAAGAATCAAATGATCATCTCAATGGATGCAGAAAAAGACTTGGACAAAATCCAGAACCCATTCATGTTAAAAATGCTGGAGAAACTAGAGATACGATAAGCTTGCATCAGCATTGTAAAGACTACATATGGCAAACCCAAAGCCAACATCACACTGAATGGAGAGAAACAAAATATGTACTCTAAAACGTGGAACAAGACAAGGATGTTCACTCTCATCACTCCTATTCAATATAGTTCTCGAAACTCTAGCAGAATAATCAGGAAAGAGAAGGAAATTAAAGGGATACAAATATAAAAGAAGTAAATTTTCCTATTTGCTGATTACATGATTCTACATCTGTAACACCCAAAAAAAAAAAAAAAACTCCACCAGAATACTTCTAAAGCCAATAAACAATTTCAGCAAAGTAGCAGACTACAAGGTCAACATTCACAAATCAATTTCTTTTCTGTTCTCCAATAATGAATCTGTGGGGAAAGAAAACAGGAAAACTATCCCTATTCATATCAAGCTCAAACCCAAACCAAAACAAAACAACACAACTTGGGAATAAATCTAACCAAGGAAGTGAAAGACTTCTACAATGAAAAACAGAGAACACTGAAAAAAATGAAGATGAATTTAAAAGATAGAATTCCCATGTTCTTGGATAGACAGAATTAATACGACAAAATGGTGATATTACCAAGATCATTACACAGATTCAATGCAATCCCTACCAAAATACCAATGATATTCTTCACAGAAGGAGAAAAAAAAGTCCTAAAATTCTTATGGAAGAATGGAAGTCCCAAAATAGCCAAAGCAATCTTGGGTAATAAAAGTGAGGCTGGAGGCATCACAATACCTGATCTATACTACACAGCAATAGTAACAAAAACAGCATGGTATTGGCATCAAAATAGACATGAAGACTAATGGGACAGAATAAAGGACACAAAGACAAACCCACATAGTTATTGTCATCTGATCCTTGACAAAGATGACAAAAAGATATGTTGGAGAAAAAAAAGATTGCCTTTTTAACAAATGGTACTGGGAAAAACAGATATTCATATGTAGAAGAATAAAACTAGATCCACATCTCTCATCCTGCACAAAATTGAAACCAAAGTGAATCAAAGACCTAGAGATTAGGCCAGAAACTTTACAACTGCCAGAAGAAAACTTATGGTGCGGGCACTGACTTCCTTAACAAGAACCCTAAATCTCAAGAAATAAAATCAAGATTCAATAAGTGGGATGCCATCAAATTCAAAAGCTTCTGAAAAGCAAAGGAAACAATTGGGAATGTGAAGAAAGAACCTAAAGAATGGGAGAAAATCTGTACTAGCTACTCTTCTGACAGTGGTTTAATGTCCAAATTACATAAAGAGCTCAAAATCTTAACACTAAAAAAAACACATTTAATAAATAGGCAAATGAACTGAACAGACAGCTCTCAAACAATAAACATGGCAAACAAATAGATGAAAAAATGTTCAACATCACTAGCAATTTAGAGAAATGCAAATCAAAATTACACTGAGATTTCTTCTCACTCCAGGTAGAATGGCAGCCATCAAGAATGCAAATGACAATAAATGCTGGAGAAGATGTGGAGAAAAAGGAACAACTTTGGTGGGATTTTAAATTAGTACAACCACTGTGGAAATCAGTTTGGATGTTCCTCAACAGATTAGGAATGCAACCACCATATTACCTAGCCATACCAGTCGTTCGTATTTATCTTAAAAGAATTAAGGTCACACCACACTGTAGTGATACATGCATGTTTACAGCAACACAATTCACAGTATTTAAACTATGAAACCAGCTTAGATATCCATCAACAGATGAATGGATAAATAAAATGGGGTATATATACACAACTAAATTTTATTCAGCCATAAAGAAGAATGAAATTATGTCATCTGGAAGAAAATGAGTAGAACTTGAGAAGATTATGTTAAAAGAAATGAGTTAGAAGGTCTAAGTTTTATGTTTTCTCTCATATGTGGAAGCTAAAGAGGAAAAACATAAGGAAGATCAAATAAAAAACTGGAAGGACATCAGTAGAGTAGAGGAAAGAAGAGAAGAATAAGGTGAGGAAAAGGGGAAACACTCAGGAATGATATGACAAATTATATTGTCATACTGTGTGCATGTATGAATAGGTAACAACAAATCCTACCATTATATACACATATAATATACTAATAAAATAATATGGAAAAATAAAATGCTTGTGCACAGCAAAGGAAATAAGAGCATAAAGAGTGAGCCTACAAAATGGGAGAAAAGCTTTGCAATCTACTCCTCCAACAGAGGATTAATATACAGAATATATGAAGAACTAAAAGAACTTAACATCAAAAATAATCAATCAATAAATGGGCAAAAGATCTAAATAGACACTTCTCAAAAGAAGAAATACAAAAGGCCACAAATATATGGAAAAATGTTCAACATCAGTAGCAATCATGAAAATGTAAATCAAAACTACACTAAGATTTCATCCAATCTAGAATCCTAATCATCAAGAATACAAATAACAATTGCTGGCGAGGATGTGGGGGAAAAGGTACAGTGATACACTGTTCATGGGACTGCAAGTTAGTACTATGCTGGAAAGCCGTAAAGAGATTCCTCAAGATACTAGGAATGGAGTCACTGTACAACCTAGCTATTCCAGCCCTCAGAATTTATCCAAAAGAACTAAAATCAGTATACCACAGTGATACATGGATACAATGTTTATAACAGCACAATTCACAACAACCAGGTTATGGAACCAGGTGAGGTGCCCATCAATGTATCAACAGCTAACGAAACTCTGGTATATATATTCATATACTAAGTCCAAAAGAAGAATGAAATTATGGAATTTGTTGGTGAATGGATGGGCCTGAAGAACATAATTCTAAATGAAATAAACTTAGAAAGTAAAGGGCCAAATGTTTTGTCTCATAGGTAGAAGCCAGAGGGGGGTAAAAAAAGCAAAGAACAGGGATCTCACAAAAACATAAGGGAGATCTGTAAAGTAGAGGGATGAAGGGGGACGAAAGATGAGAAATGGGGAGAACTAGTGAATGAAATTGATAAAATTACGCTATGTGCATGTGTGAATATATCTCAATGAATTCCACTTTTATTTATAACTTGATATACCAATTAAAAACAGTAAATAAATAGAAGGTAAACCAATGGAATTGGGGAAGAGGACCATGGTGATGAATAAAAGGAGTGAAAGGGGAAGTATTGGTCACTGAAATGGAGCAAATTATGCTATGTGGATTTATGAAAAAGTCAAAATGAACCAACCCCATTATTACATATAACTACGATACACTAATAAAAACAAAATAACAGTATGGTACTGGCATAAAGACAGACATGTAGACCAATGAAAAGAATAGAGAAAGAAGCTTAGAAATCCTGTGGCAAGACTAAATAATGGGCAAGGATAGTCCCCAGCAAATATTAGGGAAACTAGGTATATATCCACATGCAGAAAAATAAAATTGAACTCTTATGAACTCAAAATTGATTAAAGACTTAGACTTAAGATCTGAAACTGTAAAACTCCTTTAAGACAATATAAAATAAAAATTTCATGACACTGTTATTGGAAATGTTTTCTTGGATATGACACCAAAAACACATATAACAAAAGAAAACATGAAGTGGGACTACACCAATTTAAAAAGCTTCTGTGCTCTGTGAAGAAAGGAAAGAGAATGAAAAGGCTACCTACAGAATAGGAAAAAAATAAAATTTGCTAAATATATATCTGATAAAGGGTTAGTCTCCAAAATATATAAGGTACTCATACAACTCAATAACAACAACAACAAAACCCCACAAAAGAATGATAAAGAAAAACTAAAACAACTCAATTACAATATGGGCCATGGGCTAAGAATCTGAATAGATATTTCTCCAGAGGTGACATAGGAATGACAAACAGATATACTTTAAAAAAAATACTCAACACCCACTACAAATCAGCAGGCAAATGCCAAAACAAAATGAGTCGTCACCTTATATATGTCAGGATGGCTATGATAAAGGAAATAAAGGCAGCAAGTGTTGGCAAGGATCTGGAGAAAATGGAATCCTTGCATGTTGCTGTAGGAATGCAAATGTTACAGCTCCTGTGAGAAACAGTACAGAAGTTTATCAAAAAATTAAAAGTAGGACTACCATAAAATCCAGTGGATACTAATCCAAAAGACTTGAAATTGAAATTTCAAAAGATATTAACACTCCTCTGTTTAGTGCAGCACTCTTCACAATAGGCAATGTGGAAACAACCTAAATATACATGGACACATGAACAGATAAAGAAAACAGAATATTACAATGGAAGATTATTCATCCTCTAAAAAGAGTGAAATTCTGCAATATGTGACAGTAAGGATGAATCTTGAGGTCATTATGCTAAGTGAAACAAGACAGTTACACAAAGACAAGCACTTCATGATTCCACTTAGATGAAGTATCTAAAGCAGCCAAATTCATAGAATACACCTGTTTGCCATTGCTTTGCCATCTTTGGAGAAACGTGTACCTGAATTCTTAGCCTATTTTGTAATCAAGTGGAAAGAGAGGGAGAAGTGGAGTTACTAATTAATGGGAATAGTTTCATTTAAGCAAAATGAAAAAATTCTAGAGATCTACTATATAACATTGTGCTTCTAGACTATAATATTGTATAAAATTTTCTAAGCAGGGTAGATCTCATGTTCAGTATTACTATTCTAAAATAAAGAATTTTCTTAGTTATTAATAAAGAAGAAAAACCACATAATGAACCTAAAACATTTTTAAAAGCCAGTTTTTAAAATTTAGCACCCAGTTTTATAGTTTTATTGAGATGTAATATATATTATGAATTTTCAAAAATTCATTTTAATTTAAAAATTATTTAAGTTCATGTGGACCAAAAGGAAACTTTCTTTACTACATAAAGGCCATCTATTCTATATTAATAGCAAATGGAATGCTGAGCCACTAAAGGTATTCACCTCAGTATCAGAAACAAAGTAAGGACTTAAAAAACATTCATCAATTTACAATTGCTAAATTATGGAAACAACCCAGATGCCCCTCACTGGATGAATGGATCCAAAAACTGTGATTAGAAAACAATGATATTGCAGCCTTTGAAGGTAAATGGATGGCTATGGAAGAAATTATGCTGAGTGAAATCAGCATAACCCAGAGAACCAAAGATCAAATGTCTTCACTCATCTGTGGAGGCTGGAACTAGACCCTGGCCATTGAGGAAAGGAGGTCTATTATCATGTGTTAAATCCAGATAAGGTGTAATGTTATACAACCTAATACATTTTTAGAAGATATTGTGGGAAGAGGAAGGAAGGGATAATGGTGGGTAATTGGAGGGGCACTCTTGGGGGTAAATCTAATCTTCAGAATCTATATACATTTTATATTAT
>PVKS010022061.1:0-34287 GCA_004027875.1 Aplodontia rufa | reverse complement strand
CCCCTGCACCAGCCCCCACCTCCCCATGCCCCCTCTGCACTAGCACTCCAGCCCTGCACTTCTGGACCTCTGCACTCCCAGTCCTGCCCTGGAGCATCGGGGTGGGGAGTGGCCGCTCACCTTTGCTCTTTGGTTCTGAAACCAGACCTGGACCACACGCACACTGAGGCCCGTCTCAGCTGCCAGCGTCTCTCGGACCTGGTCCAGAGAGAAGGAGGTAGGTCAGGCTTGGAGGGACGGCAGCTGGGAGGGACAGTTGGGTGGGGTGGTAAAGGGCCATCTTGCCCCCAGCGAGAGCACATGGGTGGGTGGTACCTGGATGGCAGCATGAGTTGGTGTCAGCCCCAGCCCTCCCACCTCAGCTTCCACTCACCTTCCGGCAGGGCTTGGATGAGACCTCAAAGGAGGCCTTGAAGGCTCTCCGCTGCTGCGTGGTGAGGATGGTCCGGGGTCGCTTGGGCCTCCGTGGGTCCTTCCCATCATCCCCGCTGCCCTTGCTCTGGCTGCCTTGCCCCTTAGTTGGCTTCATGTCCCCATCCTCGTCCTCACTCTTCACTGTGGGAGACACAAGCCGGCCTGTCAGGTAGGGCTGAGGAGCAGTCCTGGGTCCTAGCTTTGTCCCTCAGGTGACCTGGTGCTTCATCTGCTGGCACCTATTGTGGTTCCCCAGCACCCTCACCTCCTGCACTCCTGGCGTGCTGGTTCCCCAATGCACATTGCTCACTTCCTCTTCCTGGGCCCCAGGGCCAGCCCTGCTGCTCACCCAGCTGCACACACACTTGGGAAGGCCCTGAAGCAGGTTCCTGTGGGAATCAGTTGTGCACCTGCCTCTGCGTGGACACATGAGCAAGTGTGCATGGGTGCGCTGCCGTTCAGGTGCAGGGCAGGTCTGCTGGCCTCTTAGGGCTGGAGTGCGCACGATGATGGCGTGCATGGGCACACACAGATTCACACACTGCTGGAGCACACACGCACACCAACACGTGGGCCCACAGAAGCCAAACATGTCACTCACGGAGGTACTCCCGAAAACAGGCGCACGGGCATGTGCTCACGGCAAGGACACGCAGGCATGCACACAGCTGAAAAGGACCACTTGTGTGCTGTGAAGAAGCACACGTGCCCCCAGCCACACATGACACTTCCATGTCCCCAAGTGCTAGGCCTCTGAGATGCTAGCCCAGAAAGGCATCTAAGCCTCCCTACCACTGGGCCTCCTGCTGCCTGCTCCTGAGCGGGTCTTCTTTCTCCTGTCTCAGACTACGAGCCCCATGGAGGGACCAGTCTCCCTCTCCTAGGCCTGGCACAAGTGGGCAATGTCTGCTCTTCAGTGGGAGCCCAGACAGCCACCAGCCTGATGCCCTGCCCAGGGATGACAGGGACAGAGAGATAAGAACTCACTCCCTCCTCCAAGGCCCTCACAAGGCCTCCTCCAAGGCCCTGTGCGGACTGAAGATACTCCAAAGGCAGACAAGGGTGCCAGCCACCTCCCCAGCTTTGTGCAGAAAATACAGTGCGTGCACATGTGTGAGATCCTTGCACAGATATGCAAATGCAGCCCAGGAGAGTGCTGGCTGTGTGTGTATGAATGCGTGTGCATGCCTGGGTAGGGGTGCGTGCGTGGTGGATATGCGAACACATGTCCATGTAGAGATGCACGTATGTGCAGCTATACGCCTGGGCATGAATGAGATCACACACATGTGTGTCTGTGTGGCTATGTGTGACCAGCGCGTCCCACAGTGCATTTCGAGTGCTGGGGTGTGGGTGTGCACGTTGCAGTGGCTGTGAATGCTTAGCGCAGGTCCCTGCTGTGGAGCTGGCCTGGGTCTGTCTGCTCAGGGCCAGGGCTCACCGGAGTCGGACTCGTCGGGGCTCACAGAGCTTAGGAGGTCTTTCTCCTTCTCGTAGTCGCCCTTGCACAGCAGCTGGCCTTCCTTGAGCACAAACTCATCACCCTTGCGTAGCTGCCGCTCACACACGCAACAGCAGAAGCAGCCAAGGTGGTACACGCACTCCAGCGCCCGCATCACGAACTCCGTGGGTGCGATCTTCTCCATGCAGCCGCTGCACTTGGCTGCGAAGAGCCTGTAGGTGCACAAAGTGGGCATGTTGGCTGGGCTCAGGGTCCCCCCAGGGCCACTGCCACCAAGGGTCTCCCTCCTGCCACCGTGCCCCTCAGGTCCTAATGGGAGAGGCCTTCCTTGGGTACAGGGCCAGGCAGTGGGAGTCCTACTCCTTTGTTGTGCTTGCAGGCTCCAAGTGACCCAGGGTTGGTCCTGCCTGGGTGCATCTGGTCAGCGCCCTTTCCGCTGAGAGGCATGGTGGCCACTAGAGGGCAGTGTGCAGGTCAGCCTCAAACACCCCTCAGGGGACAGGGTGGCTGGGAGAGGATTCTACCGCTGACCCACTATTCTATTCTACACTATTCTATTCCCTGACCCACTCTGTCCACTCTGCCTCCTCCCTACTCCTCCCCCACCTCCACCTCTGAGAAATCCCTGGTCCTGTCTAACCTTCCAGCCTTGGCCCCTCCCCTGCCTGAGGCTGCCACAGTCCCCTCCCCAGGCTCCTAACCCTTCAACCTCCTTTTGGAAGGATCCTTCTAAAACATGTCTGGTCATGCTGCTTCCCTGCTCCAAGCTCTTCCATGGCTCCCTAGTACCCTTAGGAGAACATCACACATCCAAGGCTGGCGATCAGAGTCCCTTACCACCCTCTGTGGCTTCACAGAGCAGCTGCTATTTCTCCAAAGTGCCATCACAGTGGCCTTTTGCCATGTTCTTTCCCTGTGCCTTGGCTGGGCTGACATCTTACTAACCCCGGTTCAGCTCAGGCAGCGCCACTGGAATGGACGGAGCATGCGCAGCTTGGCAGCTGCAGTTACCAGCGCTTCAGGCAGACACACAATGAATCCCTGCAACGGCCCCGTGGGGCAAGAACGCACCTTGGCCCCATTTTAGAGATGAGATGACTGAGGCTGCAAGCGGAGCATCAGAGCCATGTGGGCAGTCAATGCTGGAGGCCGTTCCCAGCCTGGACCTGATCCAGTCCCTCCACGACAATGTCCTTCCCGCTCCCATCTCCGGAGACAACCCAGGCGGGGGTCTCTGTGCCTCTGGCTGGCATGTGCGGGAGGGCTGGGCATCAGGCCCCTCCTCTGCGGCTGCTGACCGCTCCTCCCGACACCCCCTACCTATCACGTGCACCGCTCTGTGGGAACTCGGCCTCAACAACACTTTGATGGAAAAATTTATGAAGAATCAAATTATTGCTGCTGGGAGGGAATTAAAACCATTTTTCATTCCCTGCGTCCCCGGGCCACGTCTGCGGGCGCCACCTTGGGAGCGCTGTGCGCATCCCATCCCTCTTTATGGCCCGCCATCGCGGGCAAGGATTACAGCTGCAATTCTCCTCTAATCGGCTCTGGAACAGGAATGGCCATAAATGTGAGGCTCCCGGTCTGCCACCCTTCCCGGGGCTGCCATCAGCACCGCCCACGGCAAGCTGCTGGGGCACAGTGGACAGGGCCAGCTCTGGCTCTGCCTGCTGTCCCAGCACTGGCCAGGGCACTCAGCGTGGGGGCACCTCCAGGTCCTCCTGATCCCCCCCTCTGTTCTACCTGGTGGGCTCCTACTCATCCTGCAACACCCAATTCCAACACCACCTCCTCTGGGAAGCCTTCTCTGTTGCCCAGTCTAGGCGAGGTGGCCTCTTCCAAGCTCTCCTGAGCTTCCCTCTGGCCTCAGCTCACTCTGCTGTAAAATGGGGCTACCAACAGGACTGCCCTCCAATAGCGTCATCAGGATTTGATGAAACTGAGCAGGTAACCAGTAAGTATCAGAGTGGAGTGACCCAACTCTGTAGGTGCCCAATTCCACTGGGGTCCCAACAAAGCAGGGCCAGGCTCCACATGATCAAGGAGGCCTCTGTGCGTGTTTGAAAAAGCAGGCCGCCTCTAGCCCACACGCAGCAGGCTTCGCAAAGTGCACGCAGGCTGGACCTCAGCTCTGGTTCAGCCCTTTGGCTGGATATTCTTGTTCAGAGCACAACCTACCCAACTGTCCATGGCCGCCTCAGGCAGAAGCCCCTAGGATTCTGGCTGACCATCCACCTCTGCCAAGGATTTGCTCCTGCCCTGTCCCCCTCCCTCTACCTCTGCCCTTGACCAAGAAGCCCTACTGAGGTCTGCAGGCTAGCTTTCACACAGACACTGGCTGTGTCTCAGCGGGCATGGCAGGGCCAGGTCCCAGGCCAAGGTCAGCAGATCTTGGGTGGCTCCCAGAGAGTACACCTCCTTAGGCTGGGGGTGGGGGGCGCGGGCGGGTGACCCGCATTCCCGATTGAATCCACCATGCTGGCTGCGTTCAGCACAGCCGCGCTAATGCCTTGGCAGCAGGGGGTCGATTGCTACTTTCTCCAAACTCATCAACACAATCTATTATTAATACTTCTCCAAAGGCTCGGTGCCGCCATTACGGAGGCAGCGCCAGCCACTCGGGGCGTCATCTGTTATCTAGATTGCAAAAACCCGGGAAATAAAACAAGCTGCGCGCACTTTATAAACGGAATGTGCCATCCGTTTGGTCTCCAAGCATTTCTCCACCCAATAAAACATCGGGGGGGATGCATGAAATACTCGCTCCCAATTACGGGGCTGCCTTTGTCTATGTGCAGTGCCGGGGTGAGGGCTGTTAACATGGGTGTGGGAGGGGCTGGGGGCACCAGTGGGTCCCCTCCTCCCTGGGAGCCCCCATTTCCTCCGTTTCTCCCACCATGGAGGGACTGATGTACCCAGCTCCCGGGAGGCGTGAAGAGGCAGGCTTGCCACAGGCAGGAGCCACTGCCATCAGAGGGACATAGGCTCCACGCTGGCTCCCCACTTGCTGACAGAGCCCGGCACTCTCGGAGCCTCAGCTTACTTATCTGCACCATGGGGCTCAACCCTGGGATTACAGGCATGTGCCTGGCAGGCTGGACGCATGTAAAGCCCTTTTGGTGTCGTAGGGACATAAAGGAGGCCTTTCACCAATATCCGCTCTTTTGTCTCACTTGTATCCAAAATGCCTTTGTGGGGCACCCATGCTGGCTCTCCATGATCCCTGGGAGCCCCCCTGACATCAGTGAGGTTTACCACTCATGATTCCCATGCCGCCCAGGGTCCAGGGCTGACCCTTCCAGCTCCTGTCTGATCTGAGTCTCCTTAGCATTCCTGAACATCCCTAATACCCAGTGACAAGCCACCTGCAACATCTCAAGTCCTCAAAGGGCCTTGAAAGAAGAGCCATCTCATCACTGTCTCCTCACCGGCTTACAGAAGAGCACACCAAGGTGCAGAGGCAGGCTACTTGCTCAAGGTCACATGCAGCCTCCCTAGATACTCCCTCCCTGCCCCATGAATCCTGGGGTGCCCTGAGCTCTGGGTATCACGCCTGTCTGTCCCCAAGACTGTGGCCTTCCCGGACGAGCCCAACGCACCGCACATGCGTGGCTCGTTACTCAGAAGATGGGTTTTCCTAAACACCAAACTCAACATCCCTACATACAAGCTCATCTTTGTCGTTGCGGTAGCTCCTCTCCTGGTGGGATCATCTGTGATTGTGGAGTAAGAAATTCCATTTGTGGGGACATCCCTCCCTTGAACAGGCTGTGAGAACACATCTCCCTCCACTCCTCACAGTTTTTATTGGTTTATTTGTTTAATGCTCAATTTATTAAACTCATAAAGTTAATAAACAAAACTCTGAAAAACCATTTTTTTCAGGAGCATTTGAACATGGATCACAAATCTGATTAATTCTCCTAAACCACTGATGACTGCAGAAAGGCAGAGAGCACAGCTCATTCTTTTGCCCCCATAACCCTGGCTTCCTAATGCCTAAGGATGCTTCCCACTCAGCGTCTTCCCCCCATCTGAGCGTCCAGACGGCAGGCAGTGGGTTTGGAATCCTGGCTCTGTCACTTCCTAGCGCTGGAATGTTGCACAAGTCCCTTCTGCTCTTGAGCCTCAGTGTCCCCATCTGTCCAATGGGGAAAACGCTAGAGCCTGCCCGACAGGGTTAGGTGCAGGGGATGGGCTCCTGGTCGCTATTATTGTCTCTTCAAGGTTCCTGGCGCCCACTCACCATTCTTGCTAAGTGGGGGCTCCCCATCTTCTCACTGTATTGCTATTTGCTTACCCCGCCACTGAAGAGCCCTTCGTTGGATTCTCAGGATAACTCCCAGTCCCTGTGCACCCCTCCCTGGCAGCCTCAGCAATGATCCCTGCCTCCTCCGCCCTCCTAACCGCAGCTCAACTCCCATTCAATGGACATTTGACGCTTCTTATTCCAGAAAAAATAGGTTTGGGGAGAAACACCCAAAGTTTGGCCTTGCCTCCTTGCTGTACTTTAAAAGTGTCCCCCAAAAGCCCATGTGTTGAAGGCTCGGTCCCCAGCCTGTGCTGTTGTTGGAGGGGTGGAATCTGTACAAGAGGCGCCTGGGGGAAGGAAGTTAGGTCATTGGGGGCATGCCCTGGAAGGGGACATTGGGACCCTCAGCCCCTTCTTTATCTCTGCTTCCTGGCTGTCATCAGGTGAAGGGATGTTCCCTGCCACCTACTCCTGCCACAGGCCCAAAGCAACCATGATCTGAAACCCCTGAAACCAGGAGCCACAATTCACCTTTCCTGCTTATGAGTTGGTCATTCAGGCATTTTGTCACAGCCTCGGAAAGCTGACATCCCTCATCAAGCGGAATCAGATTTCATACCCTCTTTGCTTCAGAGTATCCAAGAGCACCCAGTAAGCCTGAGACCTCATGGTGGCACTCAAGGCCCCGCCTCCCTGCCATGCTAGGCTCCAGCAGCGGGCTGTTCATTATTCCCTTCTGGCCTCCTGAGCACTTCCAGTGCCATCTGCTTACAACGCCTGCCTTTGCTGCTCCTTTCCTTGACTTCTTGTTGAATTCCTCTTTGCCCTTCAGGGACCATTCTAAATGTCACCTCCTCTGTGAAGCCCCCCCCACCACTTTCAGTCCCAGCCACTATCCAGCTGTGTCCAAAGTCCCTACTGACCTAGAAATTAGACCCTGGGTATAATTCACCTCCCAGGTTCCAGCATGGAGGAGATGGTTAGGGAGTATTTGTTGAATGAATGCACAACCTTGTAAGAAATGAAATGGGCAGCCAGATAGGACATGAAAATATTAAACATGCTACTTCTAAGGAAGGGCTTAAAACACCAAGTAAGAAGATAAGTGACTTTGCCCTCCCCAGCTCCCAACTCCCTTCACAACTACACACTTCGGAGTCCATTTTCTTAATCTTTTATCACTGAAATTATACACTTGCCTCCTGCTGGGCTAGGAGTCCAACAGCAAACCACCCCCTAACACAGCAGCCCCATCCCTAGTGCCCAGGGAAGACCCGGGGTTGCATGTTCACAGTGCATGACTCCTCTGACCACAAGGGAGTGACCAGATTAGCCCTGGACTTCCCTCCACCAGTGGGCCCACCAGAACCTTTGTCCCCTCTTCCCTCCCCTGCTCACTCAAGAGCTGGGAGCCCCCACCCCATCTTCAGGTGGGTGGCTTTCCACATTGCCAGCACTAGCTGATTCACATCCTTTCTCTTGAGCCTCAGTTTTGTCTTCTGTAAAATGGAAGTGTGACTGAGACTTGGATGAGTTCTAACTTAAGTGAGGAGGCTTGGCCCAGAGCCTGCCCCAGGAGGGGTCTTGATGGGTACATCCCCCTCTTCTAATTCTCACCCGAGTTCCCTGGCATCTGGTGCAGGCTCTGGAACCTTCTCTCCCTCACCACCAATTTCACTCTGAAGCCTCCTAATTACACCATTAGATCTGCATTCTGTCTCTTTGTAGATATAGGCTTCAGACAGACCCTCACTCAGGTACCAGGCAGACTGAGGCCTGGTGTCCTTTAGGGCCTTTCCAAGTCCTAGTGCCACAGCTCCTAGGACAACGCTGCTGGAAACTCGCTCCTTCTTCCATGGGGACGCTGGGGTGTGGCTACTGAAAGGCAGCACCTTTGTGACCCTTGGTGACACCTTTTCCAATTCCCCAGCAAATGCCCCCAGAGGCTGACTCTCAGCAGGGCTCCTGCAAGATGCCTGGGGCACAGTTAGGCCCCTGCCATCCCGTGGGGCTCTGGGTACTTTCCAGTGTGTACACAGCAGGCCAGGATAGCGCATCTGAAGACTTCCTGGAAAGGGGGACAGGGCAGATTTAAGAACCTGGCTCTGGAGATGGAAGGAAGGAATTTGAATCTCAGCCCTGCCACCTCCTAGCCTGACCTTGGGGCCCTCTGAACTGTCTTCACGTTTGAAAGGCGGAGGCTCCCAGCACCCTCCTTCCAAGGAATCATCACAATGGTGGTGGCAGGACCCAGGGTGGACAGGGTGACCCACTGCCGGCAGTAAGAGTACATGCTAGTGCTAAGGCCACCTAAGTTACGGTGGGGCTGTGCAACCTGCCACAATGCCCGCTGAGACAAGGTGCAGCTAAGGAACCCAGGGGACAGGGGCCTCGAAGTTCCCAGAGGCAGCTGCTGCTGGAATCTGACTGTCACTCGACAGAGGCAGCTGCCGGCCTCCTCCCTGCTGGACTCGCTGACATCTCCCCCACGTGCCTGCTGCGTCCTTATCATTCCGGGCGTAGCTGTTTTTTATTTTGAGACAAAAAGGGGCCTGTTGATGGGATCCAACTCAAACCAGCTGCAAACATCTGCTTTGATGCGGCCGGCCGGGCGGCAGCGGCAGGAGCCGCAGGCGGGGGCCCCGGTGCGCGCGTCAATCAGCGGCTGGAATGCGCAGCGCCGCTTGCTTGGCGGCTGCAGCCTCGCAGGGCCTCGCAGGCCTCCGCGCCTCGCCTGCCTCGCCAGCCTCGCCTCGACGCCGGGCCTGCAGCGAAGCTGCCCGGGTGCTTCCTGAGGGCGGGCGGGAGGCGAGCAGAGGCAGCTACCGCCGCCTGGGCCCTTTGATTCCCGCCAGGGCGCAGTAGGAGCCCCCAGCCCGGGCTGGAGGTCAAGCACCAGGGCCAGGGAGGGACAGCAGGTGGTGGGCTCCAGGTGCCATCCAGGGGCCAGCCTGGGCAGGCTGGCACACATTCGGGAATCCCACAAACACTTATTTAGCGCCTATTACTCAGGGCCAGGCACTCTCTGGGGGCCAGGCATATAGCAGGGGGCAAAAACGGTCCCTCCACACCTCCAAATTCCCTGTCCTAGGAGAGGGGGCATTCTAACATAACCCCAGGACGTAAAGGGTAGCAAATGGTGATCATAGGATGAAAAATGAGGCAGGGAAGGTCACAATGTTAGCAAGGACAACCAGAAGCAGCCCTGAGAGGGGACACCTGCACAGAGACCTGGGGATGGGGGATGCTGCAGAGCAAGGGCAAGACCCTAAGATAAGTGCAGTGGGGTGGCAGGGAAGTGCAGGGAGCCCCTGTGGTAGGTGCAGGTGATGGTGAGGTGCTGTTCAGAGCCTGGGTGGGGGCCTTAGTGTGACATGGAAACCCTGGGAGGGTTGTGAAGTCACAGCCAGAGCTTGCCAGGCTCCCTCAGGCAGGTGGTGGGGTGGCAGAGGGAAGAGGCTCTTCGAGGTGGCCACAGTGACCTAGGCAACAGGTGAGCCTGCTTAGACTAGGCCAGGGCAGGGGACATGCTAAGGAATGGTCCCTGCTGAGTGCATTTGGAAGGTAGGCAGGGACACAAGAGGATTCCAGAGAAAGGATGGAGGTGGGGAGAGTCCAAGCCTGAGATGCTTCCAGAAGGTCAGCCTTGTGGATGTGGCCAGGGGCAGCTGCCCAGGAGTGTCCACAGTCCAGGAGGGGCTGGCGGGGCAGATTGTGTGCTGGCTGCCAGGACAGACTCACACACACATCCCTGCATACTGAGTCACTATACCCATTCGGCCTGGCACCTGATACCTGGCCTCATCTTCAGAGTCCCTTCCTTAGGGTGTGCTGGGGAAAGACCCAGACTCTTCTCCAGCAGTCTCTTTTCCATTGATGTGGGGCTTTCCAGATGTACCCTGGTGACAAGCATGACCCCCTCCTGCCATCAAGGACCTACAAGCGCCAGGGCAGGGGCATCATGTCCCTGTGACCATCCTCCCAAGTTCCCCTCCAGGAAACTGGAGCTCAGGACACTGGTCCAGCCCACAGGTCTGCAGGAGAGCCTGGCCAATGAGGCCCCAGAGGGCACTGGGCACCAAGCTGAGGGCTTTAGCTATATTCTTTCATTAGCCTTTGGGGCGACTCTGTCCTTGGATGGCTAATTCAGCTCATTTGACGATTTGCTAGCTCACTCAACCCTCTAACATTCCTGGAGCACCTACTCTGAGCCAGGCTCCATAATGGTCCCACTGGAGGAGCTTTCTCCTCCCATCTGCCCATCAGATCCCTCTGAGCTGATCCAGGTTCCCTTCCCCATTCTCCCTGAGGTCACCAGCTCATGGCTGCCAAAGGCTCTTAGCAGCCTTTCTTTTTGTTATTATTTTACTGAGATTGCTTCTACATATCAGACTCTGGGCTTTCTTTGCACAGGGACCTCTCCTCTGTAAGGCCCTCTGAAGTAGGCATGGACACTCTTCTTACTAGAGAGGGAGGTGGTACGAGGAGAGTGGAGTACAACTGCAGAGCCTGGGCTGGGGTTGGAGGCCCCTGTGCTGTTCTCCCAGCCTCGCTGCTGGGCTTCCTGGGGCACCCTGATTTTGAAACCCTCTCCTGGCTCAGTTTCCTCCACTGCCCTCCTCCTGCAGTGACTCTGCACTGGCTCTATCAGCTCAGAGCTCTTGGGTTCATGCCCTGGGCCAGGGGCGCTGAGGACACAGAGGGGGAGTGTGTGGCTCCCACAGTTCCAGAGGCTGGTGACACGGATGGAAGATGAGAAACCCCACACTGTGAGATGTAGAGGCCTTAGGATTTCTCTACAGAAAGGCCCATGCTTGCTCAGAGCTGTGTGCCCAGGGCTGGGGCACACTGCCAACTCAGCCAGGTGGGGGGCAGAGCTGGGCGACAGGGAAGACTTGCTGGAGACTTCAAAAAGTTCAGAGGAGAGCTAGAGCCCTGGTGCAGCAGTATCACCATTGCCTGGCATGTGTGACGACCTGGGTTCAAACCCCAGCACCACGCACACAACTAAGTGTCTGATGAAAAAAATTTAAAAATTATAATTGATTTAAATTATTAAAAAAAAGTTCAGAGGATTCCAGTGGGGGATGTTGTGGGGCTGGGGTCCGAACAGGGGCGTGTCTGATTCCAGAGTCAGAATCTTCGTTAGAAATAGAGGCCATTCTGGGAGGGAGAAGTTGAAAAAGAACAAAAACATGAAGAATCTGGAGGCCATTGCTAAGGCCAGGGAGACAGCAGGTCAGGGTAGAGCACAGACAAGGAGGAGTGGTCGGGCTGGAGGCCTCGGAGTGCTGAGCTGGAGAAGACAGATCAGATCTTTCTGCTGCCAGCTCATCATCCATTCATTCACCCTCTCACATACTCACACCTCCACCCAGCCAGCTGCCGTCCCTCCATTCACTCACCTATTCATTCACCCCTCTAGTCATCCCCTGATCATCCATCCTTTATCCATCCATTCATCCATGGATCTATCCATCCCCTTGACCACCTCCTCATGCTTACCTACTGACCCATTCATCCATTCACCCACCCATCCATCCATCCCTTCATCCACCCACCCATATATCCATCCGTCACTTTATCTCCATCCAACTCTTCATCTGCCTATCCATCTGTCCATCCATCCATCCATACCCATATACCCATCCATCCAATGCATACTTAGGCACTCACTGTGTGCCAAAACCTGTGCCCTCCTCCTTTTAAGGCTTTCACTACAAGATTCATTAATCCTGTTTGCATTTACCAATCACCCACCATGGCCAAGCTGCCAGGCGATGGGGAACTGGTGGGGAACAAGACACTGTCACAGCCTCAGGGACAGCTGGTGGAAGAGGTCCCACTGGAGCCTGCTACAGCTGCCTGAGCTGACATCTTTGCCACCCTCCTGGCCCCAAGGATTCTGGTCTCCGTGAACAGAGACCACAGCTTTTTAATCAGGGTTCCACCTTCATTGATAAACTTCCTTTGAACAAGTGTTTTCTGAAACTTAAACTCCACTAGGGCAATTTCAACGTTTTGATCAATATTTTTTCTAGTACAGTTAAATAATTTACAACTTTTTCTATTTTCTTTTTTTCTTTAAAGAAAGAGGAGACAGAGAGAAGCAATCTTTATTTAGTTTTTCATGTGACTTTCATTCCTCAGACACTTGGCTGTGTACGGGGTGCTGGGGTTTGAACTCACGTCCTCGCGCTTGCCAGGCAAGTGCCTTAACTGCTGAGACACCGCTCCAGCCCCAACTTTTTCTAGTTTCAATTTCATTTTACTAAAATTATCATTTAGATAAATGATTTTTTCATGAAAAGTTTTTTTGATAATGACTTGCTCTACCATCAGGTCTGCCCATATCGGAGCTTGACTCTGGTTAATGTGCAGCGGGGGGATACATTTTTCCATGAGTGGTTTCACTACTGTCCATTGTATTTTGTACCGATTTTTTTAAGCATTTTTTTTAAGAGAGAGGGACAGTGAGAGAGAGAGAAACAATTTTATTTAGTTTTTCATGTTTTAGTTTTCTTGTTGCTCCAAGACTTCGTTGTGTGCATGGTGCTGAATTTTGAACTCGTGCGTGCCAGGCAAGTGCCGCAACTGCTGAGCCATTACTCCAGCCCCTGTACTGAATTTTAAAAATTATTTTTGTTTATTCATTTTTTACGTTATATCTTCTACGTTATATTTTCTCTGGTCTCAGGGTGATTTCCAATATTGCCAACAAAATTACCAAAGTTTACCATCACAGATTTCACCAGGCAGCTGATGAAACCATGCTCAGGGTCAAGACAGACTTGAGGGTATCATGTGGTTTGGTACAATGTCCAGCTTCAGCTGGGACCTCAGAGCCCTTCAGAAACTCAAAACAGTGGCACTTCCCTGTCTTGGCTAATCTTCCCAGCATCCGGTAGGAAGTTTCTCATACTCTAGTCGCCCTTGGAAGGAGTGTGTTCATCCATGTAGCTCTTACGGTATAGGGCTCAGTGTCTCATTCCCCTAGAGAAAAAGACAGCCAACTCCTCCTTTATTTTCCACCCTATTCTCCTCTTAATGCATCCAGAGATAGCACAGCTTTGTTAGCTGGGTCAGTGAGGGCCTCGATGCCCACTGTACCTCACGAGACCTGGACTAAGCCTCCCCTCCCACACTCTCCTGCCTTCCCGAAGAAAGGGAAGGTGCTTGGGGAAAGAGGAGCAAGTGTTCCACAGATTTGGCAGCCTGAGGCCACTTCTAGTCACCGGCCAATCTGTATGGGGCTGACCTTTTGCACAGTCAGAGTGGGTGGACAGAACGTGTGCCCTGATGGAGGTGAACCTGAGAAATGGGTACAGGCAAGGAGCAGGAGGGAGGGCTGGGGCAGGAGGAGGAGAGATTGGAAGGAGGCTTGGAGGCGTGGGTGGTATCCTCCACTTACCCACCTACAGCAGGACCCTTTGCTAGGGAGGAAGAAGAGGACGGGAGACCACATCCCTGAGGCTCCCGGGGCCTTGCTCGAGATGGGTGCAGCAGGTCAGGCCTGGTGCCCCACTGGGCAGGGCACATTCACGCTCAGCCACTCAATGCTCACGGTCCCCACCACAGCCACTGCCACCACCGCCTGCCCGACCGCCTTCCCGTTTAGTGGGTAACGGATCGCCCGGTGCCCCGCCCCAGCCGGCTGCCGCCCACTGGAGCCGCTTAATCACCGCCGCCCAGCCGCATTAGCATAGTAATGGCCTTTAAATTGAGCCTCTTTGTTTTTTAATTAAGCTCCCAGCAGGTACAGAGAAGAGCGATTATTGAGGAAGCTGCCAGCGCTAATCGCCCGCAGCCATTTGACAATTAAAAAGCGCCCAGCTTTAACCCTTTCCCGGGGCCCGCAGCAGTTCCCCCAGCATTTATCCAGCACCAACTGTGTACACGCCCATCTTCCCACTGGGATCTGCGGACCCTGCCCCTAGCAACTCCGAGTGAGAGGTCCTTGCCAATACCCCCATACTGCAGAGGAGCAAACCAAGGCACAGAGGAGGTAACTTGCCCAAGACACACACAGCTTGGGTGTGGGAGAAACCCTTGTGGATGGGTTGCTATGGCAATCCAGCTGCCTGGTCTCTGCACCTTGCAGTGCCCTCTGCGAGGAGTGCGTTCCCACTGCAGATCTGACGAAGTCCTTCCAAGCCCAGGTCGGGCCTCCCAACCCCGTGGCATGGGATTCCCAGGTACCCTCCCTCTTCTTCAACTTTACCTATTCCCCAATGCTGTGGCCAGGTGCAGTGCTGGGCCCTGGGGGCAACTGAGCACAGCTGTGAAGTGGGCTCTGCCAAGAAGGGAGACTGGAGGAGCCATGGACAGGCACAATTATTCAGCCTGCTGGGCAAGCGCCCTATCTACTGAGCCACCACTCCAGCCAACCCCTCCCCCCAGCCCTTTTTAAACAGGATCTTGCAAGTTGCTGAGGCCAGCCTCCAACTTGTGATCCTCCTACTTCAGCCACTACAGTCACTGGGATTAGAGGTGTACTTTAAGATTTTTCTGTTTTTAAAATAACTAAATAGGTAATGCATTCCAAGAGTTACTATTGAAATGTACAAAAGGGTGTTTCCTGCAGGCTCCTCTAGCCATCAGGTCTCCTGGGGGGGGTGTCAACCAACACTTCCCTCTGCGCCTTCTTCTCCACGTGTGTTTAATAGGTACCCAAGTCCTGTGGGCACCCAGCTTCCCTTCCCGACCTGGGTTTTCTTTTTGTAATGAAGGTTGAGGGTTTAGCCCTTTTTTCCTACACCAGTGCTAACACACCCTCTAGTTCTGCTCTGCCTCTCCTCCCCTAGGCAGGCCCGGCGCCTCCTTTACAGCTGTCCCACCCTCCACCGCAGGGCAAACCCTAATTTATTTAACCTGCGCCCCTGCTGACGGCCTTGCGGGGCCTTTTAAAGGATTTTTGTCTTAATCTCAAGAGCCATAGGAAGCCCTGGAGAGGCTTTAAGTGGGGAGTGGCTTCAGCGATTTACATTTTTAAAAGATCACTGGGGCTAGGGTAGGTGGAGCCAGAGCAGGAGCAGCGGGAGGAGCGCAGAGGATGCTGTGCCCCCCCCAGGTGAGAGGAGCAGTGGTGCTGGCTGGCTCCAGGTACGTGAATGGGAGCAGGGGGAGGACTGCCAGAGAGGAATGAAGGGTGGGAACTGCACTGGGCTTTGGGGTGCCAGAGAAGCTCAGGGTGCCCCATTCCAGAACCGGTGGATGGAGGGGACATGGCCGAGATGGGGGGCACAGGGTAACGAATGGGGACTCTGTGGAGATGCCAGGGAGGAAGTTGCCCTGGTCTTGCACAGCATCCTGTTCATCACCAGGTCCAGATCTCCCCCAGGTCAGGCTCTGGATGCACCAGAAGAGCCAGATGTGAGCCTGGCTCCCCCACCTCAGCCCCAAGCCCCATCTCTGCCTGACACTTCACAGGGGCCTGCTGCTGGTGCACACGCGTGTTCTCTCTCTCTCTCACACACACACTCTCTCACACACTTCCTCCATCTCATCCCAGACCCTGGCAGGACTGGCTGAGTGCAAATCGCAGCCCCGAGAAAGCCTAGTCTTTCCCAAGCACAGAGGAACTTCCCCCAGCATGGGGCGAGGGGGACTCCAGACTGACAGAGGGACAGATAGATTCTGCCCCTGATTCACCACAGAAGACCCTCTTCTCTGACTTGGGCTCCCTGGTAGAGGTGGCGGGGCAGGCTGTCAGGGCCCTGGAGCGCTCCCAACCTGGTCTTGCTTCACTGTCCCTGGCTTGGAGCTGGGGGTGCAGCTAGGGTGCCCTCAGAAGGAGGTGGCAGCGCAGGCAACGAGGGGTTAACATCCGCCCACCCCCATCTATCAGCCAGCATCTCCCAAACAGACAGACAGACAAGGCAGCTGTCTAAACAGGCCTGTGTACCTGGCCACTGCCTTAGAGAGGACCAGGCCAGGGCTGTTTACTCTGCTCCCTGCCCTTGCCACACACACACACACTCACACTCACACACACTCTCCCCCCCTTCCTCTGTTTCTGACACAAACACAGGCATTTCCATGCAGTCCCCCCCCACCCTACTCCCCTGCCACTCAGCCCAGCGAGAAGGCTCCTAAATGCTCATGATCTTGCTCCAGGGTCAGAGTCCTGGGAGCTGGGGGCTGACCATCTAGTTGGTCCACAGTCAGCATGAGCCTGTGAGGCAGGCAGGTCAGGCGCCCAAGGGGAACAGGCTTAATTCCAGCAATGTCCCTAAGGCGCTCTCTGCCCAGAACGGAAGCTGGAGCTAGGACCTGGGGCACTTGGGGAAGCTGGCTGCTTGTGGGGCCACATCACCAACCATCCTTGGAACATGTCTGCGCGTGGCAGGTGCTCAGGGCCCAGGTGACGACCACCTTCGCCCCTGCCGAATGCCCTGGGCTTCCTCCTCCCTTCACACCTGTGCTCCTTGGGCCTGCTCAGGTCTGGCCTTTCTCCCTGGCTGTGCACTGTGCCTGGGGCCTGGTGTGTGAGGCACCAGAAAGCCCAGCTCCCAGCATGCCCTCTCCTGTCCTCTGCTGGTGGCTGCCCCCACCCCAAGTACCCCAGAAGTCCTTTCTCTTGAGAGGACTCCCTGCAGCGTCAGGGGCTACCCTCATACCTTGGCTCTGGACCTGCCCCAGTGTGGACAGCGCCTCCTACAAGACCTGCTGCGTGCCTGGCTCTGGGCTGAGCCCGTGCGTTTATGTGATCTCCCCCAATCCCGGAAGGCAGGCAGGGAAGTGATTCTTCCCACTCTACAGAGGAGAAAACTGAGGCTCAGAGAGGAGCTATGCTTCATGTCAAGCCCCCCAGCCATAAGCTGTCCTAGTGCTGTCCTGGCACAGGTGGGCAGTGAGAGGTGCGCCATTCTGACCAAGTCCCTGGACCATCATGTCTCACAGTTGGCACTATCGGGAAGGTACCAGCACTTCCCGGGAGCCAAGGCCAGGTTCATCCAGCTGGGATCCTTGCAGCCAGGATTCCATCCCAGGCCCTGGATGGCTCATCAGCACCCCCAGCCAATGTGACATCTTTACGGCACATGCTGGGCCCTCGAAGGCCTGGATGGGGCTAGGGGTAGGCAGGACACCTCTCAAGTAACGGATTGTAAATTCCTGGGCCCCAGCTTTCCATCCCTAACAACCTATTCCTGGGGCCTGCAGCGCCTGTCCCTTCGAAGCCAATTTAAATGAGGGGTCCCAGACCCTGGGCGTAAAGCATTCCAGACTCAGGAGAGGGGGCAACTATTGTTTCTCTGGGAAAAAAATAAAATAAAATAGAATCAACTGGGTCTCTGCAACTTCTAATCACTCTCACATGTGCTGTGTGGCTCCTACCACGACGGCCCTCTACAGTGTGTGAGCCCCTCAGGGCCACAGCCCTGCTTCTCCCCAGAGCCTGGGAGGGAGGCCCTTGGCCCCCACGATTCGGTGGGAGAAGATGAGTTGGAGGGGGGCAGCCATGTCCTGGTCATCCTGGACTCTGGCTCTGATTTAACCCACACTGGGACTGATCATCCCCTTTTACAGAGCGTACCACTGAGTCCCTTACTCAAGGTCACGGGCCAATGCACAGTCCCAGCCAGGATCTCTTCAGACACAGGCCTGGAGGGATTTGAACCTCTGTCCTGCAGTGTGGCCTCTGCATGTGAGGACCATCCCCTGCTCCTAGGAAGGGGCCTTCCCCCCCACCCCACCCCCTGCCGCAGCCCTGCCCTGGGCAGGTCCCACACAGCCACAGTTGGGGCCTGGGAGCATGGAGGCTGGTTTTTAATAAGGAAGATGAATTTACTTGGAAGCCCCATCTAGGAGGAGGGAGCGGAGGGGGCTCCCGACCTCAGTGCTCCCTGCCCTTCTGTGGGAGGGGATTGGAGGCCTGGCTAAGTGGCCTCTCCTGGCCGCTGGGGGCCTGGGCTGTGGGAGGCCGCTGCCTGGGGCCTGGAGGGAGCTGGCTCTGCTGGCCGCTCGCTCCCCGCGTAAGCCCACAGGATATTACAGCGCCTTTGTGTTCCTGGTGACCCAGCTGCTGGTTATTGAAAAATTCCACTGCTCGGCACAGGGCAGGCCCGCTGACCCCTCATCCCAGGACGCGCCTATCTTTCAAAAGATACGGGATTAGAGAGGCAGACCCGACCCGGAGCAAAGCCCCGTCTGGGGTGTCTGTGTTTTCGTGGCCTCTCGGGATACTGGTTGGAGTGGGCTCTTGGCGCAGGATTTAATTAGTTGGAATCAGCCTGCGATTACTGCGGCGACTATTTACCCAGCCACTCGGCAGTCTGAGCCCTACTCGGAACAAAGATGGGCCCCTCGGCCAGGCTGGCCAGGCCAGGGGCCCCAGCTGAGCCTAGGCCCAGCTGCTGGGCGGGCGGGGAGGGCTGTGAGCCCAGCCAGGCCTTCTGCTGGCGCACCTCATTTAGCCGATATTTGTGGGTTTTCGCAATGCAAAGCATCTACGTGGGGCTTTTAAAAAATTAAAGCATCTCGAGAAATTTATGGTCCACTTCCGAGCGAGGCCCCTCCCCCAGCTCGTGGCTCAGCAGCGGTGGCCAGGCAGAGCTGGGTTTGCTGGGGTGGAAGTGAATCCTGCTGAGGGCGTGGGGGCTGTGTCCAGGATGCCATGCTCTGGGAGAGTGGGGAGCTCCATCCGGAGGCTGCCTTGCCCCCTGCCACTCTGGAGCCCACAGCCCTGTTTCTGCGGACAACCACAGCGTGACAGCTAGCTTGCCGGGGAGAGGAGTCTGTGCACATGGCTCCTGATTCGCATGCCTACACCCATTCACACCACGTGAGCTCGCGCGGTACCTATACTGCCACTGCGTTACCCCAGGTACCACGTGCGTAATGTTGATGATCATACTTGGACTGCACGCAACCGCATTCACCTGCGTGTGCCTGCCGACCACTCACAGCTACCTCTCCTCCTAGCTGCCCAACACATTTGCATACGCCCCCCAATCTGCAAATCCAGCGTGTCTGCACCAAATGCACACATGCACTCTCGGGCACACTGGCACATGCCACCAAAACCAGGATGCCACATGTGTGCAACCTTCTATGGGCTGATCTCTGAGCATGTTCACACATTCACACATGACTGCTGTTATCCCGCACACACCCACCACGCTTCCACCTGTGGGGCACCCGCTGCCTCTGCTCATGAAGGTCGCCTAGCTGTGGGAGGCTGTTGGGGTGATTTCAGGGGCTGCCTTTGGGAGTTAGGTTAGTGCTCTGGGGACCCAGTCCTGCTGGCCCAGGTTCCAGGAGGCTGAGCACAGCCTAGAGACACCCTTGGGAGCCCAGATTAGGTCTGGGCTCTCCTAGTTCCAAGTTTCCAGAAAGGCTGCTAGGTCCAGGGCAGGGCCACTGTCAGTTAGGGAGGCCCAGCCCTCAGTTTGTTCCCACTCCCCTGCCCCGGAGCCCCACTCTCAGCACCTCTGAAAGCTTCGTATCCCTCACCTGCTCCCTGCCTCTACCATGGGGCACAGTGGATCCTGTCCTGGTGTGGCCTGGAGTCCCTGGGGGTCATCCTGGGAGTAGGGGCAGAGAAGCAGGCTACCCAGATTCGGAGGGACCTTGGGCTCTGGTGACCTACCTTTCTGCCTTGCCCTAGAACAAGTGACCCTAGCCCCAGAGCCACAGGTCCCCACAAGTACACAGACACACAAAGGGACGCACACTGTAACACATGTATGCCCGAGTACACACACATGTGGACACACAGTCACACCCACAAGGCGACCAGAAGACCACTCTCTCACACTGAGAAGAGTGCAGGGTAACAAAAGGCACATGCCTGCGGACACCCAGGTGTGTGCACCCGGGAGACGATGGCCTCCCAGGTGCCACACAAGTGGCAGCTCCCAGAGACACCCAGACATGTGTGTATACACCCACACTCATCTGCAAGCACCTCAGCCCCAGGAAGCTGCTCAGAGGCTAGGGAGGTTTGGCCCACCCCATGTGGCCACAAAGTTATCACAAATTGGGCAGGAGGCCCCGGGTGGGAAGGACAGTGAGCCACTGTGGGCCAAGGCTCTTGGTGACCAAGCCACAGCCTCAACTTGCTGACTGCCCTGCATCTCCACTGTGCCCCAGTCCACACCCGTTTACATTCCTGCACACCCTCAGCAGGGCCCTCCTCTGCTCCCCTGCAGATGGTTCCTGTCTACCCCTGCCTCGGTGTGCCCTCCTCCTTCCCCATCTGAGCAAGCCACTCTTCCTTGCCCTTCGTCCCCTCCCTGCACCTCCTTCCTCTTGCCCTCCTATGGCTGTGTTCAAGCTCCGTGCAGGGTGGGACCCCAGACCTGCCACAGAATGTCCATTTCTAACTGGCGAGTGTCCCCCCCAGGCTGAGCAAAGCAGGAAGGTGCAGAAGAAGGCCTTTTCCCTGCAGCTCCCCCTCCCTCTGCCTGTCACCCCCTAAGACCACCCAGGGGGCTGAGCAGTGTGAGGGTCAGGAGACAGGAGGAGGGAGGAGGGTCTCCTGGGGCTGGAAGATGTGGAGCCAACTCCTGCCTCTATTCAACCTAGGTGACTCTACGTCCAGGGCCTCAGGCTCCTTGTCCTTCTCTGTCCATCTTTGCAGGTGTCTTGTGCAGCGCAATGAGAGGGTGGGCACTGAGCTGGCCAGAGACTGACTTCCACGTCCTTTCCACGCCTGATGCCACTCTGCCTCCAACCTGGAGGGGCCCTCCCCTGGCTGCTGAGGTCCCTGCAGACCTTGGTCTCCAAGAGTCTCCGTCCCAGAACCCCAGTACAAACAGTACTTCTGGGCATCTCTCCCTCTGTGCTTTTCTCCCAACCTGCTGGGAATCAGGTTCCTCGGCAACTCCACCTGTCCACCCCCAACCTCCCTGGACAGCTGCCTGTCCAGATACCACATCCTCCCCTGGACGCCCTCTCCATCAGCTGGCTTTCCTGTCCTCCACTTCCCCAAACTACCAATCGTCTGAACACAGACACCTTCCAGAATCGGGCCCTGGTTCACCAGTTCATTGATGGACTCAACTGGCCAGTGTCTGTCGAGCAGCTTCAAGGGGCCAGGAGCAGTACGAAGGGCTGGGCATCTCAGCTACACCCTCCTCAGCCATTTGCCACAGCTAGCCATCCCTTTGTCCTGGAAACTCTGCAAAGGTACACAGCCTTGGTCTCTCCCCACACATTTGCTGGTTGTTGCTTCTTCACCTGCTCCTAAATGCAGGGTCTTTAGGGTTTGGTCCTCCCTCCAATCAGCTTAGCATGGGTGCCAAAAAAGCCTAGTTCTACAGCACCAACCACCCCTGTTCCTCCTGGGAATGCACTCCCTTTGCCCACCTGCCTCCTGGAACACTGTGGGTGCCTCAGGGCAGCACAGCCCCTTGTGTTCACATGCTGGCTCCTGTCATGTGGCACATGTGCATACAGATGTATGTACCAAGATACTCACTGACCTAGCATGTGTAGCAGCAGAGCCCTGGGGAGGCCCAGAGGATTGTCAGAGAGGTGGGTTAATAAATCAGAGCTCACCCATTCCCTGGACTATTATGTTGTGGCTGCAGACAAAGGGAAATCTGGGTGCACCGATGTGGGCAGATGTCCTCAGAACACTGCTAAGAACAAGAAGTACAGAGTGGAGCAGTTCAGAGGATACAGAGCCCACAAAAGGGGGAAAACCCCAAAACATCGGATGTGCACGGAATGGGCTTCTAAGAAACATGTAAGAAAGGCCTAGATGGCTCCCCTCAGCCGAGTGGCCTCTGGGGAGCAGGGAGAGGAAAGAGGAATGTCCATTGTGCTTGACCTGCTGCTGCTTCTCCTGCGCTCATCTACAATGAGCAATGAGGACTTAAGCAACGTGACAGAAGAAACATTAAAAAGTGGAAACAAGCCATTTGCCTTTTCCACCTAAGCTCAGCTCCCTCCAACCAGTTTTCTGGAAGAAACACTACAGTTCTCCAGGGCCGAGGTCCAGGACCTCGGAGCCCTAACCCACTCATTCCTCTCCCTCTCCCATTCCATCCACATGACACTTTTGTGGGCCCTGGACACCCACCCCGCCCAGCCTTATGCTGGTTCCCTGATTCTCTGGAAATAAAAACCCACCTGCAGCTCACAACCAACAGAACAGGGCAGCCGACTTCTTCCTATGGCTTCCAAAGTCTCCCAGGCCCGGGCGCTCCCTCCACAAGCTTTGTACACACGAATAAAGGCACCCAGCCGGGAGGCCCCACACGTGCCCTCATATTACCCCTGCCACCAGGTTAACTGTCCCGCACACCTCCCTCCCTCCTTCTGCCTGTCCACCCTTGTCCCTCCCCTCCTCCTTCCTCCCTTTCCTTTTTCAATGCTGGGGATGGAAGCAGGTGCCCCAGCTCCAGCCCTCCCCTGACTGTTCTTCCTTTGCCCTCCTTTGTCCACTCTGGCTCCTATTTCCTCTTTTTGGACAGGGATTTGGGGCTCTGGTCGCACAAAGGCCTGTCTTCCTAAACTGGCCCTGCACACCTAACTTTGCCAGCCTCTCTCACCGCTGCTCAGTTACCCCAGACTCTGAAATTGGCGCCATCCTAACTCTGCTTTGCCCTCACTGTCCCCCTCTCCTGGCCTGCCCACTGCCCCCACAGGGCTGTGGCCGAATGCTTTTTGCCCTTCAAAGTCAGTTCCAGTATCTTCCTGGTGCCTCCCCAACAGCCTGGGCCCCCAGGAAGGTGGGAAGCTGAGCATCAGACCTGGGCTCAGGCCCAGTCACTGCCTCTCACTGAATCTCTCAAATCTCAGTTTTCCCATCTGTACAATAGGGCAAAACAACAGCCACCCAGCAGGGTGGAGTGCTGCGAAGTGAGCACAGCGCCTCCCCATGGCACGGCACCGGTGCCCGCTGTGTGCTGGCAGGGATGCAAGGGTCCCTCCGCCCATCTTTGTCCCACTGCACGTGCAGGCTCTCCTGCTGCTGCCTTCTGTGTTCTGGTCAGCATTTGCATTCACCCTGGAGACAATGGCGCAGCCCTAGGGGAGTGCCCAAGCCCCCCTTGTTCATGCAGGGGGACACAGCTGAGATGCCCCGGGCTGGCACAAGCAGCGCTGCTGAGGATGCAGGCTACCCAAGGGCTGGTGGGGGCAGCTGGAGCCGGCTCTGTTCAAAGGCCAGCGATTCTCCACGGCTGGGGAGGGGCAATAGGGAGGTGTCACACAGGGCCCCTCCTCCAGAACAAAAAGTGTCTAGATCAGAGACCAGGCCACATCTCCCTTGCAGCACAGCACAGGGGGCACGGAGGGGCCCTTGTTTCCCTGCAAGAGGGGCTTCCCCCTTCCCCAGACCTACCCCCCGAACAGTCCTACTGACGCTGATGCTGATGGGCGGCCACCACCGAGCTGGAGCTGGGTGAGCCGTTTCTCCAACACTCAGTAAATACTCAACACAGCATTAAAGCAATAAATAGTCATTCTAAGGAAACCGAGACTCAATTTAGCCATCAGAGTCAGGAGCAGCGGTTAGCAGGGCTGCAGAAGAACACTGCACAGCTGGCAGACCCGCCCCCGCCACCAGGGCCCAGCTGGAGGGGGGCCTGACCTGCACACCTCCCCCAAATTCAGGGTGCTGAGAGAGGGGAGGGGGACATGGCTCAGCGGGTGGCTCCAGGGAGCTGGAGGAAGCCAGGGAGGTGCCAGGACTTGGAGCACTGCCCACCGCACATGGAGATGAGGATCAGGGACAGACAGGTCCAAGTGGGACTTGAGCATGCCAGGCTGGCTGGCAGGCACTGGGTATTCAGTGCTGCACCCCCTCAAACAAGGTGGACACCTTTACCCCCCATTTCACAGGTGGAGAAACTGAGTATTAGAGAGGTGCATTGCTTTGGTAAGGGTCAAGAAAGGCTGGCAGATCTCATGCATTTATGAAGCACCTGGTACAGGTCAGGTGCTGTCTCAGGGACATGTCCCTCTACTGCACCCAGCCCAGGCAGGCCCTGGAGGCCCTGGGGTGGCGAGGACAAAGGTGGAGGTCACTCCTCTCCACTCTCTGCCCCTTGGCCTCCAGAGGGACGGGGTGCACTGCCCCCACCATCTCTGGGCCTTCCCATTCCATCAGCGGAGGCCTGGGCTGGGCTGGGCTGGGCTGGGGGAGCATTCTGGAGGCTGTCCGGTGACTTGGTCTGCAGAGTTATGCAGGCAAAACAAACAAGGCTCCTCTGTGAAGGGTTGGGGATTTGCGCACATCACCATGGAAACCATACCGCGTGTGGGGGGAGGGGAACGTGGCTTTTGGCTCCTTTACAGATGTGAGACCCCCACAGCCTCAGACCTGCACTGGCCTGACCAGGGGTGGCCTGGAGGCTGCGGAAGGCAGGGGTGGCTGGGTAGGCATCTTCCTCTTCCTGGTGTCTATCTGGGCTGGGGTTGGGTGACAAGAGCCTGGCACAGGACTCAGACCTGGGCTCTGTAGGTGCAGCTGGCACAGGAGGGCAGAGGAGCCCTGTCAGAGGGGAGGTGCCAGTAATATCAGGCAGAGATAAGAGCAGCAACTCCCACCCACCTGGCTAAAAATAGCCCCACGTGGGAGGCAAAGAGTGGGGGTTCCCCAAACAGGCCTGGCCTGCTGCCCCTGCCTGGTGGGTGGCCTGGTCTGGGAAGAGCCCATTTCCCAGGCACTGTAAGCAAGGCCAAGGATAGGGCCAAACCCCAGTGCACCATCCCTGAAAAGGCATTCTGGAGGGTGTGTGCCCATGTGCCAGCTGCCGCCTGGCAAGTGCTCCGCACGCCTGGTTTCATCCAAAGCAAACGGAGGTGATGGGATAACAATGGCTGCAGTCATTAACGTCTATCGCACACCCACTGCGCGCCAGGCCCTGTTCTAACCATCTCCCGGTGTTCATCTCATCTCAGAAATGATGGAAGGATTATCACTATACTTGTTTTGTAGATGAAACGAGGTTCACAGAACTCAAGTCCCTTGCCAAAGTCACATAACTGCGGAAGGGGCCGAGCGGGGATTTGAACCCAGAGTTCTTTAACCTTAGGTTGTTTAGCTAAGGCTGTTAAGGCTTAGAGAGGGGCATTCATGTGATCTAAGTCGCACAGCAAGAGCCAGGATTGGAATCCAGAGTTTTCTGACTCAAGTCCAGGCCCCTCTCTATGTCCCAAGCATGAAACCATGGCCAAGGCCACTCTCCTGGCCAGCAGTGTTCGGATCTCTCCCTCACTGGCAGCCCTGCCTCTGTCCCAGTCTCCTTGGAGTCTGTTAGGTCCTATCTGAGCCCAGGGCACAAACCTCCCTGCCTGCCCAGCGTGGCACAGCCCCACCTGGAGGCAGCCCAGGCCAGGGCCCGGGGCTACCCCGTCTAGACACTTTTCGAAACTCGGCAGCGGTGGCCGCTCTCATGGGCCTGGCCGGGCCCAGTAACAATGGGCCCTCTGTGCCCAGCCTGGGGCCTGCTCCAACAGGCCGCCCACCAGCTCCCAGCCCAGCCTCAGACACTTCCGCCCTCACCTCCCCAGGCCCCTGTGCCCACCCTGGGAGCAGGCATCCTTCCTCCTGCAGCAGGGCGTGGGAGTGCACGTGGCCAGACCAGGGAACTGGTTCTGCAGAATTCCCAGGGCTCTGCTCAGGCTGGGCCGGGAGCCAGGAGGTCTCAGGGCAGGAACATGTCCCTGCCACTACCCTTAAGGGAAGAGGATCTTGGCCCCACTTTACAGTAGAGGAAACTGAGGTTCGAAGGGAATTCCCTGGCCAGGATCGTTGGGAGCTATAAGTCAAGGGAGCTATAAGTCTTGGGCAGGTATGGTAATGATGGCTCTTACAAAGCCACTGCTGCTGAGCAGGCACATGTGCCAGGCCTATGTGAAGCTCCACATAGGCCCCTTCTTGATCAGCAACTTGCCAACAAATGGAGCCATATTAGCCCACATACAGATAACAAAACCGAGGCCAAGAGAGGCACAGACACTTGCATAAGGCCACACAGCCGGCAAGTGGTAGAGCAGGGATGGGCTGCAACACCCGGGTAAGACTCCAGTCATATTTTACCCTGCAGGGTGCTGGGATATGACGCTGTGGGAGGGGTGTGGACAGGGGCTCTGCTGTCCTGCAGGTGTCTTATGTGCCCGGTGGGCCTAGTGCTGGGAGTGAGGCCCCTTCCCGCTGCCGTTCCGCCTCCACAATCATTCGTTAGTCAATTTCTCTGGAAACACCAGCTGTTGGAGGGGGAATGACTGATAGAGGTGGATGGGGCCGCAGGGACCACTGGGCCAGGGGCACTGTGGGCCTGCCTGGGCAGGGCAGAGCAGAGGTCAGGCCTGGCCAGGTGTCCTTCCCTGCTGCACTGACCACACCTTGCAGGGAGCCCTGTGGGCCTCAAGGTTAGTGTGGGGCAGGTCCAGACCCTCCCAGCAGGGTCTGGTATTCCCAGGTGCCTGCTCAGTGTGGGGCCATGGCCCTATCCAGGCTGGCCAGTGCTACAGAGCAGGCAGGGGGCCCATGGGGCCCCAGAGAGCCCCAGGATCCTTGCAAGCCCAGCTAAGTTGCAGGGAGGGAGGGGCCTTCTCACCATGGCCCGTGCGGCTAGCCCATTAAGCCTGCTTTGCTGCCCAATAAACAGACAGCGACCATGTGCTTCGGTTCAGCTCGGTGTCCCCCACATCGCAGCCTCCGCCTGCCGAACCCGGAGCAGCTGCCTGGAACAGCCAGCCTGCCCTGCTCAGAGCCCGCCCTGGTGCTGAAGGAGCTACTGGGCAGAAGCCATCCAGACCTTGAAGGTGGCCTGTGTGGGCTCCACACTGTCCGTGGAGCTTGTCCTGTGTGGGGATGTGTCCACTCTCCCCCGACCACCTTGTGCCAGCCCACATCTTAGTTCAGACGATGCTCTTGCAGGGACACTTCATGAGGCCTGCCACTGTCACTCCTGCTTGGCCTCTCCAGTACCCTGCTGTGTGTCCTCATCAGGGCACCTCTCAAAGCACCCTGTCACGACCAGCTACATATATCTGTCCCCTAGTCCATCCCAAGAGCCCAGCAGGTAGCTGCCTGGCCCAAGGTGCTCAGGGACTCCTCATTACTAGATGCAGGAAGCAAGGGATGACACATAAAACAGTTAAGACCTACGGTGTCTGAGCTGGCCTCTGCAGCCACCCTGACCCATTGCATCTCCAGGCCTTCCACGGTGTTGACAGCTCCAGGCTTGACAGCAGCACTCTGCAAACATTACCCCTCATGGTGATCTATGGGGGTAGGTGTGTTACCACCCCACTTTACAGATGAGAAAATCAAGGCACGGAGAGGTGAAGTGACTTGCCCCAAGTCTCACAGTCAAGCTGGTGTTGGACTCTAAGCCACCTGGCTGCATAGTTGCTATTCACTGCATTATTCACACTGGCATCAGAAGTGACTTCTTGGGCAGCTCCAAGCAACTCTGCACTGCCCACAGAAAGCTCACATTGTCCTTACTAAGACAATGTCTAAGGCCAGTGTAGACAACACCACACAGGTCAGTCTTGGAGACTAAGCCTGTGTTTGTAGCCAGAAGAGACAGTAGGGGCACACCCTGTCCTCCTCTGGGTGGAAGAAGCTGTACAGGCCAGGGCCAGCCCTGCTCTGCTGAGGGGGGTGGGTGCCTACAGGGCTGGGCCAGCCCTGGCCCAGCTGGGGCTCTGGAGGGCCTCCTGGGGACAGCGTGAAATTGCCATTCTCTGCTCAGGGACTGCTGCTGGAGGGAGCCTTCCTGGCCCAGCTGGATGAGGGTCAGCGGGCGCCCCTGGACACATCCCACACAGGCCTGGGATGTTCCTCGCCACCTGCCCAGCACTGGTGGCCAGGACAGGAACCAGACGGGCCTGGGGCATGAGTTGCCTGAAGCTGTCATGCTCTGTAGGGGCAGGAGATCCATTCAGGCCTGTGACAGGTCCCTTCTGGGGCCAGACAAAAGACATTGGCTCCCAGCAACAGACAGTAAGAATTGTGTGTGTGTCTGCATGTGTTTGCACGACTCTATGCATACATGAAAGAGCAGCGGCCCCGACAGACCCAGTCACAAACACGGCGGCCCCAGGCCCAGGAGCGCGCCCCTCTCTGCTTCTTGGCAGGTCCTGCGTTCCAGCCCAGGGGCTGTCCTGTCCATTGCAGGTGGGGGCTCTGCGAGCCTCCAGCTCCCAGCACCAATGTCCCGCCCCTCCCTGCCACACCAGGCCTGACAGGGGCAGGGGGTTTTCCGAATTTGGATGCCCAGCCTCTCCTGCTACAATTAATGCAAATGACTTTCCCAGGTTTGGGCTTGATAATTCGATTATTTGTTCGGCATTTATCTTAAGCAAAGTGGATGTCAAATAACTGGAAACTAATGTGGTAAAAACCATTTATAAAGCTGCCTCATTCGGGGGCCCTCCCCTAACCACTTATGACAGGTAATAACGCTGCCGCGTGCGCCCGCCTGACTTTAAATTGGTTACTTAGCGGCATGATGGATGAGGGGCGAGGCCACCTTCTTCTGAAGAGAGCTCCTGATTTCTGATCTCATTTTTGAGGATAATGAATTATATCTAATTAGTCCTTCCCAAATCTAATCAGGAGGTGGGAATTTGGACAGCAGGGAGGGGCTGGCCGGCGGCTGGGAGGGCAGGGGGTCAGCAGGCCAAATCTGAGGCTGGATGTCCCACTCCCACTCGCTGGCCCAAGGACTCAAGGCTCAGACTCCTCCTGGCTCCTTTCCCCCTAACCTCACAGCTGGCATCTTGTGCCCTTACGGGCACAGCCCTCTTGCCCAGTAGGCTTCATCTTTCCACCTTCCAAACACGGCTTCCCTATGTAGGCCCTGACCACTGCATTCAGCTGAGAATCCCCCATTTGGCTGTCAGGGCTCAGGCCCTTTGGCCCCTCTTCTGTAATTTCTTCTTTTCCATTGTTATTTTCCCTGAGCAAACATCCAAGGCCTCTTGTTCAATCCTTCTGTGGAATCTCTGATCGCTGGAGTGCTAGACCTCATGAGACCTGACTGCTAAATGAAAACAGCACCCCTTCTGGGCGGACATATGCCCATGCCAGGTGAGGAGGGTGGATTCCAGTCCCCACTTCCCCCACCCTGGTCATTCTTGCGCAATGAACAACCTACATAACGGTACATGAACAGCTTGAGGTGCCCACAAAGCTGGGGGCTCCCTGAGGTTTCCTTGTTTATCTTTGCATGTTCCATGCTTAGTAAAGTGGCTGACACGTAGCAGTCCTCGCTAGTAGCTTGCTAAATGGCTGAGTGATCCGACGGATGACTGTACCAAGATCCTCGCTTCTAAGACTCTGGCCCAGGAGCTGCAGGACCCATGTGCAGTCCTTGTGGAGTGACAAGTGTTCTACAGTGAGGATGCATTGCCACCTATTTGATGAGACTTCTGTGATCCACAGTCCACTGGTCTCCTTTCCTGATCCTGGCCTAGATACAAGTAGCCACTGATTCTGTGGATAAAGGGACCCTGCACAGGAGCCACAGTGGGTCACCGTGGGGAAGCACCTATGAAGAACAAGCTGAATTTGGTGTGCAGAGAATGGAAAGTCTGATCAGACCCCCATGTGCGATGTATGTTCTGTGTCCTGGGAATCACCTGCCCAGCCTCCATGTTCACTCCCCAGTGCATGCACCACGAGTCCATTAGTTCCCGTCCCGATCTGGTCTTCTGTTCACTGCTGGCTTCTGGGAAGCATGCTTCTTCTGACCAGTTGTAGCACGCATTTCCCACTAGTTCTACTTTTTAAAAAAATCTCAGAACAAAATGTAATAAAATATTCAAAATATTGCACATGTGCTGCTTAAAAGGTGGCACGGGCCTCTGGTGAGTGGACAAGAGGTGGCCAGTGCCTTCCCCCACTGTGTGATCCCTTCTTTCATCAGGTGACAGGCAAAGGCCAGATGTGGGGAGGAGGGAGGCCTGGGGGTACAGAACATAACACCGAGTGTCAGTTCAGAAGGCATGGGTTCTTTCCAACTCCGTGGTTCTGTACAGGAGGTGATTTTGACCCTGGGATACATTCTGCGTGTCTGAAAGCATCTGGGGGGTTGTGAGTGGGAGGCAGTAACATCT
Organism: Aplodontia rufa; assembly: GCA_004027875.1. Lineage (NCBI taxonomy): Eukaryota > Metazoa > Chordata > Mammalia > Rodentia > Aplodontiidae > Aplodontia > Aplodontia rufa. The sequence continues at coordinate 4,123 of PVKS010022061.1, read as the reverse complement.
TGCAGGCAGTGGGCTGAAACCCTGATGTACATCCTCCAATGCCCATGTCACAGGATGACTGACCAGCCGTATCCACAGTGCCAAGGCTGAGAAATCTGAGTCCGACTGTCGGAGAGCTCAGCACTGACCCACGGAAGGTGTAAGACCTGCGGGGCAGGAGGAGACACAGGCCACCACCCTCTACCTGCTGCTGGGTCTGATGGTTCCTTGGAGCACTGAGTCCCTTCCCCTGGGCTCCACAGCTGCCTTCTCCAAGCGGCTTCTGAAGCCGTGAGCCTGGGGAGATGGCTTCTGAGGATCCTGTTTAATATTTCACTTCATCAAAGGCTTAACAAGAGCTAGGATGGGCCAGCATAGCCAAGGCCAGGGATTTGACACCTGCCCATTCTCCCTTCTCGTATAAGACACCTGCAAAAAACAAATTTGGTAACAGGAAAAATAAAAACACCCCGTGCACTCATCAGCCTCCAGTGACCTGGCAGTGAGCTCCTGTCCCATCCTCGTTCCCCTTCTGTCTTGGCTGCTGGGATGCTCAGGGCTCAACTTAATCCCCTATCTTCATGAGATATGAGCTCAGGGTTTGATTTACTTCCCCTGCACCCTCTAGGGATTTGATCTGGGTGCTTCTATTTTTAAGATGATGACTGACTCCCGCTCCCACTCTCAGGAAGTAGCAGGTGTGCTTCACGCAAAGGGACCCGCAGTCCTGAGCAGGCGCACCTCCGCGGCTCCGCTCTCCATGATTGGAAGAGCAGCCCTCAACCTGGAACCACACTATCCACTAAGCCTTGGAGCGCTGCACACTTCAAGGTGGCGATTTGGGGCTGGGGCTGGGGCTGGGCTGAGCGATAGAGCGCTTGCCTAGCATGTGCAAGGCCCTGGGTTCCATCTGCAGCACCACACACAGACTAAAGAGTGAGTGTGACATCACGTGAAATTTGATGTCTTTGAATTACACGTCAGACAAAACACAGTAGTAGTGTATGTCCCTGCTCCAGCTGAAGCTTAGAGAAACGCTTTGCCCCAGGTGCACTCGTCCCCTCCATAGTGTTTGCTGAGCCTCCGTGACGTGCCGAGCATGGCTCTGGGTGCTGAATGGTGGACAAGGCTGCATTCGTTGCATTCATGCCTCTCCTACCTGCTGCCCGTCCTGGAGGACTTCTCCAGCTCACCATGACATTAGTCACCGTGAAGGTCCCCTCTTGCTGGGCTGGGGTCTCAGGCCAGCTCCCTACCCCACGTGCTCCTCCCCAGCCCTCCCAGGGCCCAGATGGCCTGTCTCCAGGAGGACACTGAGGTCTTCCCATCAAGCAGGCAGCCACCTCAGGGCTGGAACACCCTTGGGGCATCTCAGGGGCCTCACAGCAGCTGACTGTGCTACCACAAAAGCCCAGCTCTTGATCCTTCAAACCCACACACTTGGCCACCATGTCCCACATGAGGAAGACACTAGGCCCTGCCCAAGGTCACACAGCACAGAAACAATGTCCGGGAATGGGTGTCACAACTGTCCCTTCCCTCTCCTCCTCCCAGTGCCCACCTGACCCCTTTTTGGCAGCCAGAAGCGCTCAGCAGTGGCTCCTCTGCCTCCTCCAGAGCCAGGGCTTATGCCTTGGTGGTCAGGACAGTGGCCACATGAGAAAGGCTCCACTCTGGAAGGTAGGCAAGAGAGGCGTCAGCAGTCCCTCCCTCCATCGCACCAGCCCCTGAGTGTCTGTCCCCACCCTAAGTGGCACCCACCACCTACCCAGGGACTGGGGCGCCTGCTCCCATCATGTGACACAGGCCCAGGGAGCCATAGCAGCCCAATCAAGGGGTGACCACCTGGGCAGTGGCAGGGAAGACCCCTGGACAGGACACTGAAATCCATAGAAGGGCAGGCATTATCCAAGCAGAGGAAGCAGGGTGGGTGCTGTGCCTCAGCCCAGGGACAATTCCACAGTGTGACATCCTGGTAGCCCTGCTGGATGTCCCAGAATGGTAGATAAAGCCAGTGTCCAGCCAGGGCCCTGCGCCTAGCCCACAGTTCTTATCCTAGGATGATGAAGCTCTGGCACAGCAGGCTGATAGTGTGGGGACTGGGTACAGCACAGGCACTGGGAGCCCAGGTACACTGGAAAGGGGCAGGGGGAGTCAAGAGGAAGGGGTGAGAGCCAGGGAGAGATGAGAGACCCTGCCAGCCTGGGGGCCTGGTGGACAGAGGTGCCACCAAGATCAAGCCATGTCAAACCACACAGCCCGGAGGGTCAGGGACAAGATGTGTGTGCGGGCACAGCACACATCGGGAGGGACCCCTGTGGGGCCGGAACCATTCTATTTCCTGTGTGTAGCGGTGGACACTGGGACTTACACAGGATCACCCTGCATAGAAACACACACACGCAGGGACAAATCCAAGTAAGGGCTGTGTCTCACACTGATGTCAGTGTCCTAGTTGTGATACTGTAGATATGCTACCACTGAGAGAGACCGGGTAGAGTGTGCCAGGAAATCTCTGTGTTATTTCTGACAACTGCATGTGAACCTACAATTATCTCAAAACAATGTTTAGAAATCATCTACTTGAGCCAGGCATGGTGGCACATGCCTGTAATCCCAGTGACTTGGGAGGCTGAGGCAGGAGGATTGCCAAGTTCAAAGCCAGCCTCAGCAACTAAAGGAGATCCTGTCTCGAAATAAAAAAAGAGGGCTGGGGATGTGGCTCAGTGATAAAGCACCTCTGAGTTCAATTCCTGGTACCAAAAAAAGAGAACAAAACAAAAAAATAACCAGGAGTCGTGTGTTTGGGGTGGACAACAAGCTGAGTGGATTCCTAGAACAGAAGGCCCTATGGCAACTTTCTGTCCTCACCTTTGGAGACCCTGGCCTTTTGCTGGGTTTCCAATCTTGCCTGGTCCCTGGCCCAGTCCCATCCTGAACGGGCTCCACGTGGCTTAGGCCTCAGCCTCTCTACCTGTCCCTTTCTTCTCCACCAACACTACCCTCCTCCCTTGGCCCAAGGCCACATCTCATCTCCCTGCTAAGCTCATGAGAAAACTGGGCCACCATGTACTGACCCTCCATCCCTGGTTTCTGTGGGCCCCAGGTATCACAAAGGAGGGAGGACACAGGTGGGCCAGCAGGGACGAGCATCAGGACAGAAGCCAAGAAGTGCCCTATTGAATCCCAGGCCGCGACCCCAGCCCCATGTTTTTGGCTCTGCCGGGGGCAGGTCTGCTCTGTGCCCACCCACATGCACAAAGCCAGGCTCCAGGGGACACCGGCTGCCCTGGAGGTGTGCACGGAGGGCGTGCATGCTCACACAGTGCTAGCCATGTTCATCGTTCATTGCAGGGAGGCAGAGGCCCTGGAACCCAGGCCTGCCCAGGCTGCCCCCCACAGCCCCCACCTGCAGGACAGCTTCCCTGCCAGGTGCAGTTATCACGCCCCAAACAAATCCCCAGCTGATAAGGAGACTGCCTTTGAAGGAGCCCTGCCCTCCTGGGATCAGATAAGCCAGTCAAGAAAGAGAAAATCCCCGCTCTTTCTCCTCCTTGGCCTCCTGCTGCTGCTGCTCAGGAGCAGTGGCCGCCTGGGGGCCTGTGGCCCCCTCTCCGCCACACCCCTCTCAATCATGCCCAGATCACAGGCACCTGACAGGCCGCTCCTCCGGTTTAGGTTTCAATCCAGGGAGCCGCAGCCGCTGGCAGTCAAGCTGGGGCGCCTACACCTGGGTCTGAGGGGCCGCTGGGCCTCTGGAGAGAGGCAGCCTTGCCTAAGGGCCCCGGCTATAGAGACCCCCAGCCTCATGGGGTATTGCACCCCCGACGGCAGGTACCCTGGCTTGAGGTTCTGTCTCGATGACCTGGCTTGTAGGGTCCCCGATTCCAACTAGACAACTAGACTGTGGGATTCTCCATCTAAGACCCTGGCTTGTAGGTCCCCCCGACTTTAAGAGTGCCAGTTTGCAGCATTCCTCTGTGCAGACCCCAGCTCCCGAACCCTGTTCTGCTGAACCCTCATGTCAGAGACCCTGTGATGCAGATCCTGCTCGCACAGGCTCATCTTGAGCACCCCATGTTTCTGAACTCAGGAGGCCTCTTGGGTGGGGGGAGACCTGGGGGAGAACTGGGGGCAGGGGGCA
>PVKS010022060.1:0-34289 GCA_004027875.1 Aplodontia rufa | reverse complement strand
GGTTGCCTTTTCACTCTTTTGAGTATGCCCTTTAATGTGCGGACGTTTTTAATTTGGGTATAATCCAGTTTATGTATTTTGACTTCAGTTACCTGTGCTTTTAGTGCCACATCCAAGAAATCATTGCCCAATCCGATATCATGAGGATTCCCCTGTTTTTCTCCCAAAATTTCATGGTGTTACCTCTTACATTTCGGCTTTTGCTCCATTTTGAGCTACTTGTTGCATATGGCTAAGGCCATGGCCCCGCTTCATTCTTTTTCACGGGGCTGTCCAGTTTCCCCTGCGTTATCTGTTGCATGGACTGTCCTTTCTCCATTATGCCATCTTGGCAACCTCGTTGAAAGTCACCTGGCCATATGTGTCAAGGTCTATGTTTGGTCTCTCTATTCTGTTCCATTGGTCTATATGTCAGTTTTTATTTCAGTATGACACTGTCATACCCTTATTTTGTGATATGTTTTGAAACAGGGAAGTATGAGGTCTCCAATGGTCTTCTTTTTCAAGATTGCTTTGGCTATTTGATGTCCCTGAGATTCCACATAAATCAAAGGATTTGATTATCACTGGGAATTTTGATGTGGCATTGCACTGAATCTGAAGACCACTTTGGGTAGTATGGACATTTTATTGAATTTTAGTCTTCTGATCCATGAACATAGGATGTCTATCCATTTTTGTTTGATTTCTTTTAGCAATGTCCTATAGCTTTCAATGTAGGAGTCTTTCATCTTCTTGGTTAGTCTTAATCCTAAGTGTTTTATCCTTTCTGATGCTATATTGAACATGGATATTTTCTTAATCTCTTCTTAGGATTGATAACTATTAGTTTATAGAATTGTGCCTACTTTGTGAACTTAACCATAGCTGTGGATGTATAAGAAAAAACTTGGCTTATATGGAGTTTGGTACTGTCCATGATTTCACACATCCAGTGGGGATTCTTGAAACAGATTTTTCCACAGATAAGGGAGGATTGCTTTGGGTTCAGTTTGTTCTTCTTTTACTAATTCCTTAAGGAATAAAAGTAGGTTATTGATTTATTTTCCTTTTTTAGTATGTTTATAGCTATAAGCTTCCTTTATATCATTCTGCTGTACTCTGTAAGTCTTCGTGTGTTCTTCTCTTTTTCATTTGTCTTAAGATACTTTCTAATTTCCCTTGTGATTTCTTCTTTCTATGTCAGATTTACATACCTCTTTGGGCTTCCATTCCATCTGCTCAAGTGACCTCCTTCTTCATTCCTAGGATTTAGAAAGGGATAGATTTCTTTCCCTTTTTTTCAAGCTTTGCTATGTTCCCCTGGCAACTCTTGAATTATGCATTAAAGGAGCAGAAAGAAACCACATTTATCAAGACCAGCAAGTCCTATTCAAAACTGAAAAATATGATTCAAATGATTTTTGATCTTTCTACACTAAGCATGGATGTGGAGAAGACTTCTTGACTGCTCATTGCTCTCACTATAAAATCATGAAGGTGTTCCTGGGTCTTCCTCTCCTCTTTGAAAGACCTCCAAGGAGCCTGACCTGCATCCTTACCAACAGACCAGCTCAGAAGGAACCCGGGAGAGTGATTCCATGCTTAAACTCAGAAGCCCACACATATATAACCACAAACTCTTGCTTGTCTCATTCCTAAGGCCAAACTCCTGAAGGAAATGACAGCTTGAAGAAAGAGAAGTATGAGAGTTCCAGACAGGAGTTGATTCATGAGGATGCTCAGGGAGGCTTCTGTTTGTTCCTTTCAGACTGCAGCAAGGTGGATGGACAGTGTCCTGTTGGCAAGGGCAGAAATCAATTACACCTCCCTTATAACAGAGTTCTGTCATGAGTTGCAGCTGTCTTCCACATCTGGTTCTGGGATATGGCTCTGCTCTGGGCAAGCTGCATCTTTTCATGTTGGCCAAAACACAGTAACATTAAGGACCATGGAAAACTCCATGTCCTCTGTTAGTAGGTAGAACTTGAAAAAACATACTTCTGTGCTCATCCATGCTCATCTAAAAAGGTTATTTGGCTTCAAGTAACAAAAATTGATTCTAATTTGAAAGGGTGGATGTAGACCAGGAATGTAGCTCAGTGGTAGAGCATTTCTTAGCATACACAAGGCCCTGGGCTCCATTCCAGCATACCCCCCCACACACACACACGCACAAAATGGTGAAGGAAATTTTTGCAAGGATACTGGCAAGCTTGCCTTGCTGTGTCATTCTTCAGATTCCTAAGTGAGAAAGTCTAGATAGCATAGCTTGGTTCACATGTCTATCCCTTAGTGACAGTTGGGGAGTGGGCTTTCATTATTAGCAGAATCAGCATTTCCACAAAGAAGAGCAAAAGGATATTGGCCAACAAAGATTAACAAATATTCTAGAACTGTGAGAACCAGATCCAGGTGCTGGGGCTGGAGCTTGAATATCTCCACTGAGACAAGATAATATACTTAAATAGTTAGCACAGGATCTAGAAAATAGTAGTTATGCAAAGAAAAATTTCTTATTCTCTTCTCTTAAAACTTCAGTTTAAAAAATTATCTTAGAAAAAAATTAACTTAGAATTAACACATTACAGTGACAAAGCAAAATCAATGTTCACAGCAGCTTAATTTACAATAGCTAAATTATGGAATAAATCCAGATGCCCCTCACTGGATGAATGAATCCAAAAGCTCTGGTGTGTGTGTGTGTGTGTGTGTGTGTGTGTACATACAATGGAGTTCTACTCAGCTATTAGAAACAAAGATATTACTGAGTGAAATTAACCAAACCCAGAGACTCAAGGATCAAACGTTTTCCCTCATTTGTGGAGGCTAGAGCAAAACCCAAGCTTGGATGAAAGGTAGTCAAGCCCTTGTACTAGAACCACCAAAGGCATAGCAACACATAATTTAGGAGAACATAGATATGGGGGGGGGGGCGGTGAAAGGGAGGGAGAACAAGAAGGGATCTAGGGAGACAATCAACCATGTAGCACACTCTTTAACCCCTGAGAAGCTAAATAATACTTACGCAATCGTTTCATTCTGAAGAATTCACAATCTTATATACATATAAAATACACACACACATACACACACACACACACACACACACACACATATATATATGGACATTTATAGCTATTGTAGGGGAGAAACAGAAGAATCAGGAGATGGGGGTGTGGGCGATGTGGGGGTGACTCTAGATTATGATCAAATGCACATTATATTGTTACTTTATATGCATTTATGATTGTACAACAACTCAACTTCTTAATAAAAAAAGAAAAAATATATCTGAATCCCTCCAACTTCTCTCATTTTTTCTCGTTTAGTGTACTCTTTTCTTCACAGGTAATTACCAAGCGACCGAGTCACAGGTGTTTGTTGTGCTTGGGGCCTCGACCCACTACACACCTGCACAGGGCATGTACCTTGCCCCGAGGAGTGGGGAATCGATGATGGAAGAACGTCAGAGGTGGAAAGGACCTCAGAAACCATCAAGTCAGACTTTGTTTTGTTCATATCCAAATACTGAGGTCCAGCAGTAACAAATGCTTTACGCATGGTCAAGAGAACAGAGACAGTTAAGAGTGGGAAGCCAGTTTTGTAACTCAGTGTGATACTGTAAGTCAAGCTGCCAGTGCTGCAGCTGATACAAATGGTATTTCAGGATGTGGAAGCTCCTTCTTCTCTCCCAAATGCTCAGATAAGAGGCCACAAGCACACTCTGATGGGAACAGGCAAGCAAAATAAACAAGCAAACTGAAGAAAGTGTTTAAAAGTGATCATAACTGACCCTGGGTTCAGTGCTGGGGAGCTGTAGGGACAGTAACATATTAGCCTTCCCACACTGAATCTGACTCTGCTCCAGCGGTTGCCACGCTAGGACAGAAGCCCAATGACACAGATCTCAGTTTTTCAAGAGATGTTGAAATTTTGATAGTTACATAAAAGCTTCACTTTTAAAAATATTGACTCAATTTATTCCTTAGTGTAACTTAAACAAAAATATTTTGGTTCACGCCAAGCCAGAGGTTACTTAATACTTAATTTACCTTCTAGGTTTTGTGTGTGTGTGTGTGTGTGTGTGTGAGAGAGAGAGAGAGAGAGAGAGAGAGAGAGAGAGTGTTGCTGGGGATTGAACCCAGAGCCTCTTATATGCTAGTCAAGTGCTTCATCACTAAGCTATGTCCCCAAACCCCTTCTAGGAAATTCTAACCTGGAATCTGGATAAAATTCAAAGGATTTCTGAACTTAGTTGGGAAACAATGATATCTTTTTTCACTGATGTTTAACTTAAAATTAGCATTTCATTTCATTATGAATGCAGACTATAAATCACATTATCAATATCTGAAGTTTCTCCTCCAGCAAAAATCATAGAAATTTTCCTTTCTTTCTTTCTTTTTTTTTTCAGGGCTGAGGACCGAACTCAGGGCTTTGCACTTCCTAGGCAAGTGCTCTGCCACTGAGCTAAATCTCCAACCCCGAAATTTTTCTAATGTAAATCAGTTGTTGCAGTTTTTGAGAAATATAATTTACATTCACCACTACTTTGAAATTAGAGTGATTGTTAAATTCTCCACTGGATCTCAACCGTTCAGTCTAAAGAGGCCTGTACAATACAGCTGAAGCATCACCAAGTAATTCTGCACCTGTAGATAGTTAGCCACTAAACAGTAAAGCCATTTCACTTGGTCACTGTCAAAGGGTGACTCAGACATCCACCCACCTCTCCTGCATTTCTTATGTACCACTGTTGATGGATCAATATGGGAAAGAAGTGAGTCAAAAACCACCTCACATTTACTGTTCAATTCAAGCAATTTTAAATTATGTCTTTAAAAAATAAAACTTAACTTTTCTGTATTTTAAATGTACCTTTATGGATTTTTAGTGGATTAATAAAGATGGGCAAAAATACTTATATCATATATCTTTCATACTATTTTAGTATATTTGCAATTATCTTTTAATATACTCATTTTATTTTGTAGCTTTTATATTTTATTTTCTTCATTAAAAGCTTTATTCCACTAAATGCAATGGGATATCCACTTTGGAACACTCTGGAACAGTAAAAGGATTGGTGAAAAACTGATGAAATCTGGATAATTTGGAGTCTAGTTAATAATAATGCAATAATACTAAGTTATTAGTTTTGAAAAAAATAGTATGTTAGCAATAGGGGATACCTGTGAAGAGTATATGTTAACTTTCAACACAACATCTAGGATCCTGACTGGGCTTATATCACCAGTACGATGCCCACACTGGTACCCAGCAAGGCATAGCCTTAACACTCACCAGTCTCTAGAGCACATTCCAAATTTTAGCAGCAATGGACTTCTGTGCCCCTGTCACTTCTATATCTTTGCCTTTAAAAAAAAAAAAAGTCTTTAAGGGGCTGGAGCGGTAGCTTGGTGGTTATGGCGCATGCCTGGCATGTGCAAGTACACGAGTTCAAACCCCAGCACCATGAACACACAAAATGTCCAAGGAATGAAAGTCACCTGAAAAACTAAATAAAGTCTGCTTCTGCTTCTCTCTCTCTCTCTCTGTCTCTTCTTTTTTTAAAAAAAAATCTTTAATGACATCTGTAAACTCTTTGTCAGGTTAAGTGACATCTCTTGATGGACTCGTTTACAGAGAACAGCAGCTCCTAGCAACGTCTCCAATAACCCACATGACTCACTATTTCTCTGCTTCTTTGACTTATTTTCCAAGACAGATCAGTCTCCTACCCTAGGCAGCTTTCCCTGATCTCCTTCTATTCACCTTCTTCCAAACTGGGACATGCATCTTCTTTGGAAATCCCTTAGATTCCTAGGCTTACACCATGTGGCATTCCCAGAACCGTATTGTATTAACTAACACCTGTTTTTGCTATTTCTCTCACCGGAATGAGGGCTCCTCTAGGGCAAGAGCCATATCCTGCTCATCTCCATAATCTAGGATTAGACACAGGTCCTAAAATGAAATAGGTTCTTGCTAAATGTTGATTGAGTGGGACAGCCAATGACTGTATGTGGAGAGAGAAAATAAGAAACAATGAATTAAAACTCAGTAACAGTGCTGTAGTGGCTTTCTGGGAGCCTGAACTCTTGTCCTACTCAAATTCAGGCCTGAGAACTCAACTCCTCCTCGGGGCCCCAACAACATCAGAGGCCAGGCCAGCCACTCAGATCCAGGTGTGTCCAGATCCTGGACTAACAATCTCCTGGTCACACAGCTGCTGCAGGTTGGGAAGTGGAAGCAGGCTCTTCCTCCCCCAGTCCAACCCACTAGAAGGACAGACCCTTCTTCCAGATGTCAGATCCACAGACTAGACTCTCCAGTCCTTCTGACCACACCACCAATCCCACAAGGTTTCCAGACCTGGCCAGCCTCTCATCCATTATCTCCTAAACATGTCTCCTGTAGCTTCTTATTCCCCGTAGACTGGGTACAGTTTTGTGGCAAAGAAAACAGGGTTTAACCAAACACAGAAAAACACACAATGTACACTTTCTCTCATATGTAGAAGTTTAAAAAATGTTGACTGAATGCACAATAATGACTGCTAGTGTTTGGGAATCGGTGGGGGCTAAGGACGGATAAAGAGGAGCTGGATTTGATCAGTGCACACTATAGTCATGGATGGAAATATCACACTGACATGTGAACAATTAATGCATGATAACAAAAGAGAAAAAAAGAAAACTGACTTTATCATCCAAAGAGTATGTTTTGAAACCTGGCCCCATCCCTTGCCAGCTTGGTGAACTCCATCGAGTTTCTTCCTCTCCCTGTGCTTCTTCTGTGCATGCAGGGTGGGAGCAGACACAGGAAACAGTGAGCTTAAGGTAGACACATAGAGGGTTTAGCATGCCTGTTAAACGGTGGTTATAACGGAAATAAAAGTTACCTTTGCACACGCTAACAGTGAAGACAAATTAGAAAACAAAACAGTTACAGTGTAGTCAGTGATATAATAGAAAGAGGTAGGGAAAAAATCTTCAGGAGCCATGGTAACCCAGATTTACTTGGTGATGTCTGACCTGTAATTTAATATTTTTTAAAGAGAGAATGAGAGAGAGAGAATCAGTTTTTATTGAGTTTTTCACATGGCTTTCGTTGCTCTGAAACTTAGTTGTGCACGTGGGTGCTGGGGTTTGAACCCACGTACTTGTGCATGCGGGTCAAGTGCCGTAACCGCCGAGCCACTGCTCCAGTCCCCTGACCTGTAATTTAAAAGATGGGTCAGGCAGGTGTCAATGGTGAGGTGGAGGTGGCATGTGGGTAACCTTAGAGGTGAGACTGAAGTAAAGCCATTAAGAGGAATTACAGAGAGCTCAACAGGATCAAGACAGGGTCAGAGCAGGGCACTCTGCCTAAACATGAGGCCAAAATGTTGAGCGGCAACCCCCCAGCCCGGTGGGATGTGCTAGGGCTGCAGGCTGGGCTCCTGCCTCAGCACCTTGGCTGCACTGCAGTTCTTCCTTGGGTTGAATTTGCCAAGACCATCTTGCAATGTTTTTTAGATCCTACAGCAGATCATTTTAAGAGGCACATGAAAATGATCCTCCTCTGTGCCTGCCAAGTGCTGTTCTCCATCATTTATTTTGCAAGTTTGTTTTGTTTTGTTTCTTATAGAACCCTTCCCACTCATACTCTTTTTCACTACTCTTTAAATAGGCAAGATATGTTTATAAAGAAGGGGATTGTTAGCCAACGAGGTAGGCAGACTGTCCCTCTATGTGTCCCTGAAATAGCCAAACGCCCTTCTCTGATTATAGCAGAAAGTACATTGGCATGCACGGAACCAGGTGTAGTTTCCATATGTTAGATGACTTCTATTTACTGGAATTCTGCTAAAACTTTTGTCCTGAATGTCATTCCTCTAATAGCATGGATTGTGGGCCCACCTTGAAATCACTGTTCCCAGCGTGCACTGCTCTCAGAGGCTTCCAGGTCTTTCAGGAATTGTACCTCCTGAGATGTAATGTGTCACTTTATTTTCTACTGACCTTGGAGCATTTTCTAGGATTTTTTTTTCAATAAGGTAGAAATAGTGGATGGCCCATGAAGAAACAAGTCACGCCATTTCATCTATCGGGTTTACAACGGACAGTTTTCTTGGTGGAACATCATTAGTCCCTGAGCCAAGGAACAAGCAAAGGAGGCAGCTATGACTCACCTTTCTGTCTGTATTCAGGTGGCCTTGATGTCACACCTCACGAGTCCAGGACTTCCACAAGGAGATTCGGGTGGGCTCGCCCATAACCCAGGTCTATTTGCTGTGCAATTGATAGAACTTCCATCCAGATTCAGAGATAGGTGTCTTTTTCAGTCTCATATTTAGGTGGAGCGAATCTCTACCTCTTTTTGCGGTTTTAGAGCTACACGGTGGCCTTGGGAGATGCTGCAAGGGAGTTTGCTGGGCAAATGTCATGGCCAGAAGCCACCAGTGATCTGTTACTGACAAATCCCGGGTGATTTTCAGCCCCCGCACCTGGATTATCTGTGTTTCTGACACTGTTGACTCATTCTTCCTGTCTGCTCCGCTCCACCTCCACTCTGCCTCTGGACATTCATTCTACAGGAGCATTTACAAGTCTCTGATCCCATAGCTCTTATTCCTTTGAGATTTTCTTCTTTCTGGATCACTCCTTTGCTCCCTGCCTGTCTGGTAAATTTCTTGTCATCCTTGACCCTTCCTGATGCTTCCTCTTCTGTGCGATCTGGACTGTTTCTCTAACCTAGTGTTCCCTACACTGCCTACATCTAATTACTAGCTGGATTTGTGTGCTGCAGGAGAGTGGTTTAGATGTTAATCAGTGTTGCCTTCCATGTCCTGGCCTTTCCCTCTTTTCCCTTCCCTCATGAGATTTCCCTCTGTTTATTCTAGTGGCTGACTGATCATTGTCTGGGGTATGAATTGTCAAGAGGAGGGAAACAAAATTATAAATGGCTTTCCAATCTCCTTGACTCTTGTTCCCAAGATGTAAGTTTATTAAAGAGATTGTGCTAGATTACTCCAAGAGACAGCATCATGAAATAGGAAGGAGGTTGAAAAATAAGAAGAGGAAGAGGAGAAGTTGAGTCTTTGTGGATTCCCAAGCAGAGGAGGTAGACAGCTGAAAAGAATGGAAAGGTGGTGCCCATCAGTGTATGGAACCTTAGCTAGCTTCCCAAAGACACCTTGGCCTTCGTAGCCTTCCTTCCCTCCTACCTGTAATCCAGGAGTAGAAATGGTTCTCGTTGCCCCAAATATGAGAGTGAGGCAACACAGATAGGGGCCACATGGGCAGGAATAAAAGACCCAGTGCTCTGACCCAAGTGCACCCATCACCAGGGACTTTCACATTCCTTAGCACCCAGACTGACACCACCTATGACTAAGGTTATTTCCTCTGCTTTATCACAACATGAGCTAAAGGAGAACTAGGTTGAGTCATGGACATGCAGGTCTATTTCTTGCACACCTGAATTTGCACTATAATATTCATCACCTCTATGCCTCTTTACAGCTGGTCTGGAACATCCAACAGAGGTGTCTATTTCTTATTCTCCTTTATTCTCATGTCTTAGCATATTGAATTAATGACATCTCAGTGGCCCATCTGACGTCTCCATCAAACTGGGAACTTCTCAACGGCGAACACTATGTTTTTGTCCTCTGTGTTCCCAATATTTATCTCAAGGTGGGAAGCATAAGAGACAGACACTCAGAGGTAGTTTCCTGACCAAAGAATGTATGAAGAAATTAGCGAAATAGCATACCGGTCTAAGAGAAGGAAAGATGGAGTTTCCAGAGAGAGCTGAGTTTGAAAACTGTTTCTGAAACTTCCTAGCTTGCCGGATGTAGATGAATTACACGATCTTGACTGCTTTGTTGGTAAAAATGGAGATAATAATATCTATTACCCAGAAATGTTTTGAAGATGAAGTCGGAGGAGACGGCGTTCATGAAAGGACTTTGCAAGTCAAGACATGCAGGAGACATTTTAAAAATGAGAAAAACAAACAATCAAAAATCTTACTCATTGATTACCTGTGAATATGCCATTTGAAATATTCATTTCTCCCCAGATCCAAAATAAGAATAATAGTCCCTGTCTCTGCAGAACGGGATCTGCTCAGAATTTCTTATATGTGCATAGATAAAAACTGTAATCTTGGTTTTAAAAACAACAACAAAGCAGAACAAATTCCCTTACATTCTTCCCTAATATTAATGTGAATAATAAGGTTAACCCTAACAATATCCCCTAATATTTTTAAAAATAGAAACCCAAAGTCAGCATCTTAAATGTTTATTTAAAACACTGAAAATGTTGAACTCTGCTGTGAACACATTATCATTAGATTATCTGATGTGTTGATGAATAAAATTTCACCAGGATGCTCAAATACATATTATAAATCACCTTTCAGATGCCTGGGTGGGCAGCGTCCCTGACAGCTGTTCTCAGTCAGGTGTGGTGTCAGGGCTGGTGGTACCCTGCAGGCCCATCGAGCCACGCAGTACCAGAAGCAGGGTAGCAGACTGCAAAGTGGCAGGATATGGTGGCATGGCAGGACATGGCAGCGGGGCAGGGGTGATGGGGTGGTGAAGGCCCTTCCATGTTTCTGGGGATGAAATGCATTCTGCAGCATCTGAGGTGACATCAGCCAGGTTAAGGGGCAGGAGAGATGGCCTTGGAGCCCACATACTTTCTTTTCTCCACAGCAGCCTCCAGGAGAGGATTGATTGCTTTGCTTGAAGGGCAGAATCAGCAGCTGTTACTGATATGGGACACAATGGGAATGGAATTCTGTACTGTGGATTGCACACTGGGCTTTTATTTTTCTTTATTTTTTTAAGTCAAAGTGGCATTAGTGAAGCCTTCAGAAATAAACCACAGTTCTCATTTTAATGGATTCAGTGTTGGGTCATGTGCAGTATCTGTTATTTAAAATGTGCATTTACAGGCCACCGTTGAAAATAGCTGTCTTTAAGATTTCTTGGGCTTTAGACTTGCTACATGGGGCAAGACTGTTACCAGAGTTGTTGCTGTTATCAGCATAAGTCTTCCTGCTCAGCTGGAGACACTAAACCTCCTGCTGCAGACATCTTTTCTAGGGCAAGGGACACGACTTTTACCTCCTTTTTTGTCTCTAATGGCAAATGAAAGAGTGAGCGAGAATTCTGGACACTGGCAAATTAGAGAGAAAAAATTTAAAAGAAGCAAGCAAACAAGTAATAGTTCTTACCTGTTTTTTTCTGAACATTTCCTGGGAGAAACGTGATCCAATCACATGAACTTCTCTTCCTCCCACCAAAAGCCTCCCTTTCAGGGCTCTTGAGCGCCTCCTCGCGGCTGGCGTACAATATTACAGGAATCCCAGCTCCACCTGCGGGTAGGATCTATACTTACACTTGCGGCCAGAGAGAAGGACCTGAAGAGAGCAGTGGATGCTCAGGTCACAGTCTTGCCCTCACGTTCACCTTCTATTCTGCATCCAACTAAATTTATACCTGAATTCCCTTCCTGGTATTTCTGTCTCATATCTGTTTTTCTTGGTAGGGGAAGGAGGAGGACCCTGACTCAGAATCAAAACGCTTGTGATCACACACAGCACCTTCTGTCCTAGCATCCCATTTACTGGAGTAGCACTCCTCAGCTGTCAGTGCTAGCCAGGGCTAAGTCTAAACCAACCCAGATCACTACCTACTAAGCTTTGATCTCCCTCCAAGGATCTCTTGCAGCAGGGACCATGCTTCCTGCCTGATTCCAACTCATAATTTCCATCAGCCTTGGCTTTTGTAGTACCCACCTGCCTCACTGCAAATTGGACAAAGACATTCACTCAACAGGTGGTCGCCTAACCCCTACCATGAGCCAGGACCTATGCCCAGCACCCAGTCCCTAAAAGAAACACAGATCCTGGCCTCCACAAGTTCATAGTCTGACACGGGAGACACACAAGTGGATATTTGCTATGATAAGAAGAGTGTGCTACCTCCGTTAGCAGTGAGCAGGTCCTATGGAACCATAGCAGCACCTGGCAGGACTGGGTTTCCCAAGAGGCAGACTAAGAAAACAAATAAGGCAGGTACATAAAAGACTATTGAGAAAAATATTTAAAAGAATGTGAATATAGTCCAAAAGGTGCATTTAATTATCATTATGGGGAAATGAGAAATTTTTAAACTTACACAGACTTTATGATTTGGTAGTATTTTAATTTGAAATATATATGGGTGCAGGGTCTCAATATAGCTCTTCTTGCTAGGCCTCTGAAGATTAGAGCTATCTTATGGGACTCAGAAAAAGCTTCCTTGACAACCACTTTCTGGAGACAGAAAAAGGAGGGAGTTTCTCTTCTGCTTTATACCATATTTCATTTCTGTCTTGTTGCACAGAAAAAAAAATAAACTGGTTGGGATGGCTTTGCAGGTCTCTGGGTGCAGTTAAGGACAATGAGTAATACATTGTCTCATCAAGTAAGTTACTGCATTTCACACTACCCTGGAGAGGAGCCATATGCTGCTGCCAGGGGCTGGCTCTATATCTTCCAGAGAACCCAATGGCCTCAGCCTCAAACCAAGCATCACAATCATGATACATCTGCAGAAAATGAAGATGGAGGTAATGCACGTGCAACCTGAATGGCAATGTGGGAAGGGAAGTTTGAGATCACACACAAACAACACTTCCTGTTATTATTGTCCTTGAATGTATCTTCAGATCTGCATATACCCTGAGATTCTAAGAGGCACCATGCTTTTGGAATAAGAGGTTAAAATGGTCCCTTTCTGTGACCTGCTCTCCTGTACTAGTTGTGTTTTTGAGATAGTTTTTAAAAAGACTCTTTCATACCTGTCTTCCCTACATATTAATTACCTTGTATCATATAGAGCTGCCTTAATCTATTTTCTATACTATAACAAAATACCTAAGACCAAGTAATTTATGAGGGAAAAATCTTTATTTGGCCCATGGTTCAGGAAGCTGGGAGGTCCAGGAATATGGTACTCACATCTGCTCGGCATCTGGTGAAACCCCTCTTGCAAAATCATAACATGACAGAGGGCATCACATGGCAAGACAGAGCAAGGCACAAGCTCTGGTCTTTCTTCCTCTTATTGTCAAACCACTAATCCCATCATAAGGGATCACTTCCACAGCCTTATCTAACTCTAATTACTGTCCCCCAAGGCTCCACCTCTAAATTCCATCAAAATATGAATTTTAGTCAGATTCACCACCCTCTTAATATTGCCACAATGGCACCATACTTCAGTAAGTGAATTTGGGGGTGGGGCACACATTCAAACTGTAGCATGAACCTCTCCAACATAACTTAAGCAAAACTATAAATTGTGCATGAGTTTGGGAGCTTTCTGAGGAAAGGAGAAGTCTCATATTCGTTAGCAATGCTCATGAATGATAGGTTCATATCTGGTCTAAGTAAACAGCAAATATAGAATCGTCTTGTTTAAAGGGTAGGGACTTAAAGGGTTTGTTAAAGCAGTTTCAATTTAGGTCAATTTATGGCAAATATCACATCCTGTAGGCTCAGCAAAAACACCATCCTTTCCCATGTGTGGTTGCTCTACATGTTATCAAGATCCTTATGGCATAGATGTGGCAAATAGATTTGAGAAAGGTGAGTCTGGAGTCAAGAAAATCAAGCAGAAAGCCACCATATTTATTCAGGTGAGAGCCCCAAAAGCCAGAGGGAGAAAATTGAAATGATATTATCAGATTAAATTTGTGAAGTCACTGATTAAACTACACACAGAGGGGAGGGAGAGGAGCGGAAAGGTGGTGGCTTGAGATTCCTGGTGCCTGCAAGGACAGACTCCATGTGCTGAGAGAGGAAGCACTGGGGAGCAGAGAGGTTGGAGGGAGAAGACGAATTTGGTTTTCAACCAGTCTACTTTGAAATTCCTACAAAACATTCTAGAAATAAATGGGAGATTTGCTCCAGAAGTGGAACAAATCATAAGAGTAAAGTCTGGGCTGGCACAAGAAATTGAGGGGAAAATCTGCTTTTTCAAAATATATGTAAGGATTTATAGTTTTTCACAAGATGTTGCTTCTTATGCCCTTAAAAGAGAGGAGAAATGAATTAGAAATTACTGACATCAGAGACATTATGAGAAGAATTTTGGAGAAGTGATGAGCAACAAAAACTGAATTCAAGTGGTTCAGAAAGTAAGTGTGGTAAAGAGAAGGACCTAAGTGTAACCTTTTTTTTTTTTTCCCTAGAAAGCATCATCCTGAAATAAAGGGTAAACGAAGCCCATGGGTAGAGGGAAGAGTCAAAGACGACTTTCCAGACGAGGGAGGTTGGAGCATGTTGGTGCTAAGAAGGAAGGGCCAGGAGAGAGGGAAAGTGGAAAATACAGAATGTTTCCTAGAGTGAGGTCTCTGAGAAGGTGCGGGTGGGGGTGGAACCCAGAGCTCAGGCAGGCTCTGAACAAGACGAAGAGCACTGGGGCTGGAAAGAAATCAGAGGAGGGTGGTGTACTCATTACCTACAGTTGCTATGACAAAACACCACAAATAGGATGGCTTAAAACAATAGAAATGTAAAGCCCGGGCAGTGGCACACGCCTGTAATCCCAGCAGCTATGAAGGCTAAGGCTGGAGAGCTGGGAGTTCAAAGCCAACCTCAGCAACTTGGTGAGGCCTTAAGAAACTTAGCAAGACCCTGTTCCAAAAAAATTTAATTAATTAATTTTTTTTTTAAAAAGGACTGGGGTGTTTCTCAGTGGTTAAGCACCCCTGGGTTTAAACCCTGGTATAGATAAATAAATAAATAAGAGAAATTTATTATCTCACAGTTCTGGAGAACCTGAAATCAAGGTGTTGGCAGAGCTGTCCACAGATACAGAGGAAACTGTGCCATGCCACTGCCTTAGCGTCTGGTGTTACTGGCAGCTCTCGGTGTCACAGTTTGTAATTGCACATCTTCAGTCTGTATCTCCTTCATCACCTGACATTCTCCCACCATGCATCTGTATTCAGATTTACCTTTTTCATAAGGAGATGAGTCATATTGGATTAAGGGTTCATTCTACTCCAGTATGACTTCATTTTAATTTAGCTAAGTACTTCTGAAATAATCCTATCTCCAAATAAAGTCGCATTCTGAAGTATTGGGGCTTAGAATATCAACATCTCTTTCTCAGAGGGAGGAGGCAAAATAACAGCCCATAATAGATGATAGCGCTACTTTTCAGGGAAATCAGCAAATGTCATGGCATGGGGCTAGGACTGATAGAGAGAGGTGATCTCATTCCAAGGGCAGAGACTAATTCTTTGTCACTTTCTCCCCAGCCCCTCGGTGGTGGGCATATGCTTAAGTCATATTCCAAAAGTGACCCATACATTTTTGCTTCCTTACAGTTCCCTTTTGTCCACATCACCTTCCCTTTGATTCCAGGCATAGCTACAGCAGTCTGCCCTTTCCCTACCCAGCAAGGCAGACAGAAGCTGAATGACAGGAGAAAAAAATAAGCAACTGTCAGCTTTTGACTTTCAAATCAGACTTCCAAAATTCCCAGCAGACTCAATATCTGTGAGAAAGGGATTGTGGCGAGTCCAACTGAATCACTAAAGTTTATGCCAGAAAAAGAATGGGAAGGATAGATGATTTATTAATCAAATAACCCATGTTCATGCCCTACACATGATTAAGATTAGGAGGAAGGCAGTGGGAGAGGAATTGAGAGAGACATGAGGAGGGGCCGTGCACCTGCTCCCAGTGCCAGCTCCATCCCCAAGCTCTGGACCCCCCCACCAGAGCTTCCCCAATTTTATCTGATTTGCAGATTGAGCTGCCACCTATGATTAGGATGAAAGCAACCTCTACTGCTATGAATAATATCTTTAATAATGAAGGCTAGAAACTACTGGTCAAGGCCAAGCTCTTCCTGTTTCTAATGGGGTTGTGAGGTCACCGTGGAGGGGGTGAATATTTGTTCTTGGAAGAGCCCGGGCAAAAGTGCAGATCTTCTGATTTCTGATTATTTCTTGTAATTTCTGATAATAGTGGCAGCCTACTTAACAGTGGCAGCAGAACAGGCAACCTTGGAGATTTAAGTTGTTCTTTTGTTTCTGATTGATGAAGGTTTGCACAAAGCTCTAAGGAAGCCAAAATCTCTAATTCCATCTTCTCTTAGGCAGATCTACTAACCCAAAGCAGAGAAGAACTCCATTGGGAAGAACAATGTGTATTTTCATAGCAGATCATACGTATTGAATGCCTAGTATGTTACAGGCACCATACTAAGCAATTTATATACATTACTTACATTAGTGCATTCAATGCCCAAATAACCCAGTAATGAAGGCATTATTCTCATTTCAGAGGAAGATGCAGAATCAGAGTTTTTAAACAACTCGCTCACATAAGCAGTAAGTTGTATAGCATTATTTAAACCCAGGAATCTCTTGGAAATCACAGCAATTATTTCTAAGTAGTATACTAGCTATTTATATAACACATAAAAAGCTTCCTTGTGGTAACTAGATAGAAATGTGGGGAAATGAATTCCTGTAAGTTCCTACTAAGTGCTAGGCACTATGCATTTTCATATATTATCTCATATCTAGTGCTCAGAAATTCCACCCATCACTGACTTCAGTCTTCCTGGAAGAGAGCTTAGGTTCCAGAAAAGCACCAGATTGGTCCATGGATCAGTGATTTCACTCAGTTTACACCTAATGAAATTCATATAACTAATTCCTCTATCTGATGCTCAGAATCTTACATTGGTTTCCCAGTCTTGCTCTCGGGGCCCCCACGACCTATGTAGCATGCCTCTTCTGATCTGCATATGCTTATTTCTGTCTCCCATGACATTATCATTTTCAATTGTTCCTATAGCTAGTGCTGTGCAGGAATCTCCTTTGTTCCAGCAGTGGGGCCTTTTGGAGTCTTATTCTGCTTGTTCCCCAGCTTTTTCCCAGACATGTGCACAGTGTCTGGATGTGGTAAGAGCTCACTAAGCCTTTGCCAAACAGATTTTTTTTTAAATTAAAGACACTGCTCTTGATTCAAAGGAAGAAAGCAAGATACCATAAAAGAGCCCCAGCCTAGGAAAGCTTTCATTCTAAGCCAGCGCAGACACTGGGTAGACCACACAACCTCACCTGAAACAACATAAAGACTGTGCAGGAAAGAGAAAACATGGAGGAGCTTAGATGTCCGGTTCTCTGGTCACAAGCAGCAGAAATCAGCTCTAGCTGGTGTCAGCAAAAGAGGGAATTTGTTGGAAGGGCACTTGCATGCCCACAAAATTTCTAGAAGTCTGAAAAAAACTCCTAAACT
Organism: Aplodontia rufa; assembly: GCA_004027875.1. Classification (NCBI taxonomy): domain Eukaryota; kingdom Metazoa; phylum Chordata; class Mammalia; order Rodentia; family Aplodontiidae; genus Aplodontia; species Aplodontia rufa. The sequence continues at coordinate 16,997 of PVKS010022060.1, read as the reverse complement.
GTTGAAAGCTGGAATTATGAACTTCTAACTCCCCTCTAATTCTTGTGTCCCTCCATTCAAAAGTCAAAGTTCTAAGACAAAGTGCAATTAGCCTGAGGTCACATGCTCAGTGCTCTGCTGAGACAAAGTGTCTGACATAATTAAGTCCATGTCTCCACTAGCTTCCACAATGACAGGACTAGACAGCCAAGTGTTATTTCAGAGCAGCCTGGAGGTGCGAAGTGCTTTACATCTTTTAGATTCACCCAGAGATCCCTTTTTCCTTTGTCAGGGCCCCACTCTTTCCTGATAAATGCTTCAACTGTCACACTTCTGGTACAGTTGTATATTCAACAGTGTCATTTAACAGTCCATGTGTCAAACTGAGATTGGTCTTCAGCTCTCTCGGTTCTGAAATTATAAGAATTAAGAGATTATTTTGGCACTGTCGGTAAGCATCCCCGAGTTTCAATCTATTTGAGCTTTCTTGGTTCTTGTTCTTGATGTTATCCAATACTATTAAAGACACCTACATTTACCTACTGTGTCAGACATTGTTCCTGGTCACACCCAGTGGGAACTACCTCTGGCTTACATAATGTACTTACTAAGAAGATATTAAGGAACTCATTGAATTCGAAGGCTAGACAGCTAGACTCTGGGATGGGACAGAAAGGAATCTGGAGGGTAGAGCTTAGGTGAGTGCCATCCCTGGGCTGTTCTAGGGCAGCAAGAGAGAGAGGATTAGACCTCAGGGATGTCAAGGGGACCCTTTGGCTTCTGTTGTGGGAAGGCAGGACATCTTTATTTACTCCAAGGAATTGGAGTGTTTGGGAGAAGATGAAGTAGATGTTAAATGGCTGCAAAATTTAAAATGGGAGCCATTTATTCCTGGCCCTTTGGTAGGTGTATCTCTCAGAGATGGCACCTCCATTTTACACTGCCTTGCAAAAGGGTCCATGAACTCCAAACCAAGACTGACTCTGTTTCCTGATGGGAAAGGAGAGTGGAAGAATGTGCTACAATTTGTTGTTCAAAGTTCAATTTTGTCTGAAGTCAATTCAACAGGAATCTCTAGGCTGAGTGCCTTTACAGCTCCTTGTAAAAATGCTCCAAATTAGCTATAGTTTAATTACCTGACTTCAGTTTTTCATTGTGGACCCATATAATAGAAGACCTGTTTGGTAGAACTTTCATGGAGGCATGGCTCTATAACCCATGGTCATGGTTTTCTTTTTCTGAGACTGTCCTGAAATACAAGGAGTACAGCCCCCAGGTATAGCCTCTGCCAATTACTAGGGGAGTTGGTGGAGACAACACTCTCACCCTAGGTAGAGGCAACTCTTGGGTATATTCTTTGCCATCTACCAGAGGTTCCCCACAGGCCTGAAACTGAGCAGCCCACAGCGGTGACCTGCTCAGGGGCACACTTAGAACACACGTCTCCTACAGGTGTTTCTGGGATCACCCCCCAAATAAACAACTTGTACTCCCATCCTTATCTCAAGGCCTGCTTCTAGAAGAATTGAACCTAAGACACCTACATCAGCTTTCCTCCAGCTCACTCCAAATGGCTGGGGTCCCCTCTCACATAAGAACTAGAGATTGAAATTTTATAAAAGTAAGCACCTCAACAACTGAAGGAGTCCACATATTGTGTGATTCCATCTACATGAAATATCCAGAATTGCCAAGTCTATTAAAACAGAAAACAGATTAGCAGTTTATAGGAGTTGGGGAGAAGAGGGAATGAGGAACAATGGCTTAATGGTTCAGAATTTCTGTGTGGGGCAACGTAAAGGATCTGGAAACGATGGAGATGGTTGGAAACACTGTGAGTATAATTAATGCTTCTGAACTGTACTTTTAAAAGACTTAAAATTGTAAAGTTAATGTTATATGTATTTTATCACAATAAAAAATATCATTGAGGAAGCCAGGTGACACATTTCAAGTGCATAAGGAAGTCTACAGTTATCGATTTTTTGTTTTGTTTTTGTCTGAGATCACCCACAATAACCTTGGCCATTTCTTTCATGCCCCAGTTGTGGTTTCCATGTCTTTGGTTTCTTATTACTGTGCTAGTGATCATGAAATGAGTTTGCCCAGCCTGCAGATCCCTCATGGAGCCGAGCAATCCAGCTGATCTGTCTGCACTACTCCTACAGCCACTCGCAGAGAGCTGTGTCCACAGAAGCCTGTGACCCACAGACAGATGGGTGTTTCCCTGAGTGCGCCCCAGTGAACTCCTCCCAGACTCTTTGACAGCCCTATCTCACATCCAGACCCGGAGGGTCAGTTTGGAGGCTAATGACACCCATATGGACAGCACTTATGCAGAAAATGTGTGCAGCTGTTGGGGCTTCCAGGGCCAGATGTTCAGCTGATGGTCTTTTTTGGCTCCAGATGAACTTGTCTGAAGTGGCATTCACAGGAGACTTCCTGCTGAGAAACTATGCTCATAGAAAAGTGTTGTCTCTCACTGATCCTTAAACAGAGGGCCTGAACAGGACATAACAGAACACAGGGAAACAACGGTTTTGAAAAGCAGAAGTCACTGGCTGGTAGATGTGTAGTTTTCAAATTTCTGTTTGACTAAAGATTTTTTTTCTTTTCTTTTAATAAATAGCCATCATTCACAAATTGCTTACCCAAGCACCTCCTCCTCCATCTCACACCTGACTTGCTTTCCCTATTTCATATCTCCTACCTGGTCAGAATAGCATGGATTCATGTTTGTTTTCCCTAAATCAATGATGCAAAGACACAATATGATGAACCAGCCTCTCCTAAGCTGCTCTTCCTGTGGTATAAGAGTGGTATATAAGGCAGTATAATTACATCTTGTCTTTGTTTCTCTAAAATGAAATTGTCTCTCAAAACACACAATTATTTCTTTTGCTGAAAAGAGTTTAGAACCCCTCCCTGGATTGTCATAGGATGCAAAGAATGTATGACAGCAATCCCAGAGATAGATCCTGGGTTCTGAGAACTCACCTGATCATCACCGACATCAGTTAGAAGGCATCAGAATCTTCCTGCATCTCAATCAATACAGCTTCATCCCTGTGGTGGCCCTTTGAGTAAAGCCATGCAACAGACAGTACTACAGAAAACCTCAATTCTTTTCCCTCCTAACTACTGAGCCAGCCCACACTCCCAATCTTCTTTAGACTTTGGAGGAACCATGTGGCTAAGTTCTAGTTGGATGGCAGAAATGAGGGATTTCCCTGCCTAACACTCCATCCTCTTTCCCTTTCCACAGGTGGAATGGAATGAAGCTGAGGTTTTGATGGGGAGGTGGGACAGACCTACAAAATTGAAGAAGGACCCTGTGTCCCTGAGTCACTGCTTAGAGAACAGGCCCCAATAGAAAGCACCAGTATTGGAGTCTTGAGTGAGTGATAAACTTGTATTTGGTTAAGGCACTGAAATTCTGAGTTTTTCTGTTACATCAATTTGTCTATCCTACTAGTGCATAAGACAAGATGCTTAAAGCAATCAGGGAATATACTTGCACAAATTACAGACAAAACCTTCAGAGGTGATCAAAACTAGTCTTTGGTCTCATTTTACCAAATCTCACTAGTCCTAGTCCCTACTGAAGTGTGTCAGAAACTCTATACAGTCATGGTAGCTACCACAGATTCCTCCAGTACCACCTGATCTTCTGGGACATGTGATTCAAGCAGAAGGGCTATCTCCTCACAATCCGCATGTACTACATAATTCTTTCTTACTCTGTGCCCTACTAGAAATTGGAAGGTCTCAGAATCACCTGATGTGAGTCACCCACATATACCTATGTGTGATGTAGGCTGCCTCCAAAATTGAAGAAATCTGATTCTGTCTCTTTAGGGTAAGAGCAGTGCAGTCCAAAAACTTATCATTACCCATTGAAGGGCTATTCTGGCAGGCACCATGACTTTGGTCTCCTAGGAACCTTACCAATATGTCAGGCCTAGAGTCTTCATGGAGTTTATCTCCTATCCTCTGGTAGATGTGACTTACTGAGGCATCATCTCACCAACTACTCTCTTTCCCAGGCTCAACTGGCACGATGCCATCAGTATTGTGGATTAGCTTATGAAATGTCAAGATGACTAAGATCCATTCAAACCAAATTATCACAGAGAAGAGGATAGTTAAGCAAGCCTGAGAGCAAGAGAGTAAATGTGTACTTCTGTCCCTCTCATGTCAATGCAAACGTGTTCATCCTCCTTACTGATGGAGAAGTGAGAAAAATATATTCACTGTGTCAGAAGCTGGGGTTTTTTCCTAATGAAGAAACCACATGGAGCCCCACAGGTCTGACTGAAGCTATCCCTGGTTAAGTTTATGATATTATCATCTATTATCAGCCATTTGGTGTCTGAAAGAACTAAATAAGTGAATTGAATGGAAATAGTAATTATCATCAAAAAAGGCCCCAAAACATTCATTAGGGCAATGGTTTTCAAATTTTAAAGTTCCCAGAATCGCTTGGAGAGCACATAGAATATAGATTGCTGGGACCTCCCCAGATTTTAATACAGTTGGCCAGGAGTTTGACCTGTGAATTTGCTTTTTTGGAAAATTCCCAAGTGATGCTATTATTACTGGTCCAAGGACCACACTTTAAAGATCACTACTTTAAATCTTTGTTAAAGATGATGCTGTCTTCAATATCTTTAGAGATATGGTATTATTTCTGATTTACAATTTTGACCAGCATGTTGGAGAACAGGTTCAGAAGATTTTATTTGACCCTTTCTGTCATGATGGTTCTTATTCCAAGGTCAGGGAACCAATGTGAAGTCTCTACCAATTGCTAAGTGTATCCATCCTAATTATACACTTAAGGACAAAGGATGTACTGACCTTTTAGGTACAATCTGAGCATGGGCTAGAACTACATTCATCTGACTCCCATAAGCATTTATTCTAATTAAAGCATTTATTCCTTTTGGGGAAGATGTGGAGAAATATTTATTGGAAATTCTTACTGTAGCATTTTCAAGGGGACCTGAGCATCACTTTAATCAGGGAGTCCTGGGTTGATGATGAGGCTTGGATCTGGAAACTAAGTAGTCTTTAGCTTTTCATTATAATAAATGATATTGGCTTCCTGCTGCAGTTTGTTCAGTTGTTTTTATTGATCAAGTCATGAGCTGCCCCTATATCTTACCCTTCAAGACATAGTGATCTCATCAGGTCAAGACACTCCTTCTCTGTCTTGATGGCCTTCACAAAAATTACACACTCCTTACCTCCAATATTTAAGTGACACCACTGACTCTTGTCATTCTGGTATCCTGTCATCCCCACTGACATGAGGAAGCCAGTTCCCTGGCAGCATCTTCTATTATTTACCTATCTGGCCAAGGGCAGCCATCACTGAAGGTCTCAAATAACCTCTATCATTTGAGATACCTTCACAAGTATTGCTGTATTAGCTTAATGAAGGGAATGTTCTCTGAGGCTCTCAGGGAACATCCTTATGTGGTGGACTCTTCATCTTATATAATAACTCTATTTTAATATTCTCACCTTTCTGGACCTTCTGATCCCTGCCTGAATACTCTGCCCAAGCAATTTCCCACATCTCCACCTAATTTACCATAGGTCATGTTGTGTCAGGTTTTAAGGAGTGATCCCAGCAGCAATTTGGACCATTCTAGTTGTTCTTTCTAGGACTATAAATCCTAAATCACGGGAGAAAGCTTCCATGTCCATAAATTCTTACCCATTCGGTCAACATATAGCCAAGCTCAGCAATTTTTTTATTAGTGGAAACAAAACAGATAAACAAAAACTTGTAGATATTTGCATGGTTTGTTAATTCATGAGAAAGTATTGCCAAAGAGGAGACACCGAACAACCAAGTAGACAGGATGACTCATTCAGTGAAGGTCAGTCAGATTTTCTCTTTGGTCTTGCAAGGTTCATTCAAAAGGGGTATGATTGGGGGCAGAGGGGATGGTGGTAAGTAGAGTGGGTTACTCATGGGCCCAAAGGCGTGGGCTTTGTCTCATCAATGAATGAATGGTCTTGCAACCACAGAAACCTTCATACATATAGCACCATCTTGAGGAGATGGGTCACATTGTGGGTGGTTGATTGCATTTAATTCCTTCCATCTCAGAATAGGGCAGCTATTCTTACTATTCTAGATTTGTTTTCCCACATTGCTTCAGACAGCCCCACCACTCAAGGGCTTGCCAAATTTTTTTATGACTTGGGATTATTTTAGATCTAAAAATCCTGTTTTTGTAAAGTTTATGAGACAATAGAATCATAGGCATAGGGTCCATCCACTAGTCTTACTGGAATGGCCCAAAGAATACAGGTGAAGACAATGATGGGATGGACTATAAAGGGTTCTACTAAGGCACTATTTGGGGACCGTTTTCCTCTAAGGTGTAATATTTGTGAGGAACCAGCAATTAATATGTTGTGCTGTATCCTCAATAGCTAGAATAAATAGATCTTGGAACCAAGAAATGCAAGTACTATGCTGCCTCTCTTCCTACCTATGCTGTGAGTCTTTCGCTGTTGTGCTTGACTCCTCGACCATCGAGGCATGAAATGCTTTAGGGAGCCTGCGCAGGCCTGCATACCTGTAGCCTGAAAACGTGAGGAAAGTACCCTCCCCATCCCGGACACAACATTCAAACACTGGTAAATGGCAATGGATAAATTTTGGGCTCTGCCAATCTAGCAATAGGCAATATGAGATATATTCTATGTGCTCCACAAAAAGCCCCAGAAGGATCAAGTTCTAGTTCCTACTGTGCAGACCAGCATGATCATGCATCTTTATATTAGTTTTATCTCTTAACATATTTTAGTTTCAATTGCCCTTCGTTCTTGCTCCCTGGAATCATTTTTTCCAAATAAACTACCTGCAAGGAAGTCCTCAATTCAAGCTAAAACAAATGTCAGCAACATTTAAGCAACATTTTTGTTCAAGTAGTATAGGAAGAAAAGAAAGATACGGATGGAATTCCTGAGACCCACCAATAGCAAGAATTGAGCTGAGGAATAAGATCACAGGGCTTTAAAGAAAATAGAAATAGGTTAATGAGATAGAAAGTGATTGAGAGAATGAAGTTGGTAGTTTTAGACGATGTGGTTGACTGAATGAGTCATCTGAATATTGAGGGGTCAACCTTGGAAGGATACAGGGAAGGACTATTTTAATAGTAGGGACTGCCTCAACCAAAGCTTGCAGTCTGGACCAAGCTTAGTGGGGTCCAGAGACAGAAAGAAGGCCAAAGCTGTCAAGCCCTGTGATAAAATGGAAAGAAAGGTGAGGAAGCCAGAGAGGAAAGCAGAGGCTGGGTGAGCAACACATTTCCAGCCTTGCAGGAACTCACAAGTTGTGCTTGTGTTAATGAGCCATTAGTAGATTTGGAGCACAGGGTTGTTATAATCTAATATATCTTTTGAAATGATCATGTTGTTGCTATGCAATGAATGGAGTGTCCAAGGACCAGTAAGTAAGCACTGCAGTAGTCCAGGACCAAGGTGCCAGGGCTTGGACTGGGGGCCACAGTAAGGACAAAGAGAAGTAGGATATGAGTCTGGCTGCAGGATGGATGTGAGGGATAGAGAAGATAGAATCAACTTCCTGAGCTAATCAATTGGACAGTTGGAATAGAACCATTCAATATGATAGAGAAAATGTTGGAAGAACGGGTTTGGAAAAACAATTAACCAAGTTTGGAATAGTAGTGATGGTAATGATAGAAGTGGTGTAGCATAAGTAGAAGAAAAAAATAATACACCAAAAAAATTTTTTCAATGTTTCTATGGAGTCTTTAGGGAGGCAAATTATTTTAAAATCATTTTAATTTAGAGTATTATATGGAGTTATGGAAGAAAAACTTTGCCTTGATTTTTTTAAAGGGAGAGAAAGTTAATTTTATTTTTTCATCTGCTTTTTGTTTTCCCTCCACTTAGCTGTATATGTGGTGCAGGGGATTGAACTTGGGTCCTTGCACATGCCAGGCAAGTACTCTATTGCTGAGCCACCCCTCCAACCCTTTAGCCTTGATTTTTTTTTTAAGAGAGAGGGACAGTGAGAAAGAGAGAGAGAGAAAAAGAGACGATCATTTTTTATTTAGTTTTTCATCTGGCTTTCTTTATTCTGATACTTCATTGTATACGTGGTGCTGGGGTTCAAACTCATGTTCTTGTGCATGCCAAGCAAACGTTGTAACCACCGAGACACATCGCTCCAGCCCCTAGCCTTGATTTTTAATACAAGGTCAGCATAACTGAAATCTTATGCATACTAGTGTAAGAGAAGACAGTTAGCTTCTATATTAAGCAAGATCATTAAGACTTTCGTCACTGTATTATCATCTCTCTTTATTTTTTAAGAGACAGAGGGACAGAGGGAAAGAATCAATTTTTATTTACTTTTCATGTGGCTTTCGTTGCTCCGTCACTTCATTGTGTATGTAGTGCTTGGCTTCTAACCCATGTCCTTGTGCTTGCCAGGCAAGCACCATAACCACTGAGCCACTACTCCAGTCCCTGTATTATCTTCTTAACCAATAACTTTCTCTTAAATGCCTCTAAGAACCCTAAGTAATTACTATATGACCTCACTGTACCATAAGCTACTAGCTGCAAGGGCTCCTGAGCACTGAAAAGAGACTGGTTAAGATGTCCTGTAAGTGTAAATTACACTCAGATTTGAAGACTCAGAGGATGAAAGAATGGAAGCTCTCATTAAGACTTTTCATATTGATTACACCTTAAAGGGGGATAATTTGCACATATAGGTTAAAATAAAATATTACAACTAATTGGACCTAATTTTTACTTTTTAAATGTGCCTCCTAGTAAATTTAAATTTATATATATATGTGTATATATACACATACATATGTCTATATCTTCTTTTCTATTTCCATAGGACAAAATTGCTATTTAAGTTGAAAATATTTAATACAATAGGATGTTGATTTCAAACATGATATATCCATGGAATTTAATAATAATTTCTCACCTAGTGAGTTTTGGGTTTAGAAAGTTCCAGAATGAGGAAGGAATACATATGGGTGCAACAAATGCTACTATTATTTTAGTTAGTAGAAGATGTATAGAAGGTTGGTCATTTTGGGTCTACATGTAACAAAAAACCTAACAGTGACATGAATAAATCAGAATTTATTTTTCTCACCAGTGACCAAGGCTGAGTTGCTGGCCTTAGTTCCTCCGCTTCAAGAGAACAGGGATTAAGCCTCTGTGGATCTCATAGAATGGGACTTACACTTACCAGAAGGTGACTGCTGCTTCAACTATCCATGATAGACACCAGGGAAAGGCAACAAATGTCATGTGATTTTGTCCCTTATTGAAAGTTTTCCCAGAAGTTCCACTCAATGGCTTCCTTTTACACCTCATTAGCTTAGAAATGTCTCATGAGGGCCAAGAAGTCTAGGGCTTCATCTAGGCAGGCAGACATCTATGCCACAAGGGTTGAAAATAGCCATCATCCTGCCAAAGCATTGCCTCCCTGAGAAATATTCGTTAACCATTTGGAATTATTATTCCACCACTTCCCTTTATCCTGTATGCAACTAAGTCAAATGAAGATTCAGGATCATAAAACATCTGGTCTACAGGTTTGCAATACCGTTAGTATTAATCCACAAACCTATCAGGTAGATTTGCTTTCAATCATACTCCTATCATCAGATAATTCTTCCAAAGTAAAATTATAATGTATTTGTGGAGACACTATACACTCATGTATTGCAAATTCAGCAGAGGTGAAATGCTTTATCTAATGCCAAGAGAAACTTAGGTCCTTTTCACTTAAAAATATCTCCTCAAAAACATAGTATAGTTGGCTGTTAATCTTTGGAGATTCCAAATAGAGAATAAAAGTCGTGCTTTCAGAGAGCCCTCAGATTAGCAGATAGGGACGGGGGGGGGGGGTTAATACACTGCAATGTGCTTGATGTGCTCCAGGTATTGTGCTGCAGACCATGCACAAATTGCCTCATTCGTTCCTCACAACAACCTTTGATGCAGGTGCAATATTACTCGCATATAACAGATGAGAACACTAAGATCCCTGCAACCCTGTTCCCTTACAGTCCTGCTCAGGATCATGACTGAATCAATAACTGTGTGATTATATGCTCACCATTCATCCTCTTTGAGGGCTGGAGCCACATGTGTCTCGCTCTCAACCTCACTCCCAGGCCTGACTCAGTGCTAGGCACACAGTTAACACACATGTTTCTGTCCAGTGGCTTAATAATTTGGTTCAATGTAGCAAATAAATTTCATCATGCATTCCAACTCTATTTTATTGGTAGTGCCTGCTTGCAGAGCAAGGATGGGAAGATTTCTGGAGCTGCAACCAGACTGACTACTGGGAAAAGATGCATGACTTATTAGTGAAGTCTGGGCCATGAGAGTAGTAAAAGGTAGCCCATGTGCTATGAAGTTGCCAGCTCTGAATTAGAGTCCATGAATTTGATCATGAAGTCTATGCATTGTCCAAGACACCTAGCGCTCAGCAACTTGCTTCAGTTAATTGGCTTTATCAGGTAGCTAATGGTCAGGCACCCAAAGTCCGTTTTGTTCAATAAAGCTCATTCTCTAAATGTGCCCATCCAAAATAGGGGGGGAAAATCCCCTGATAATGTCCCATGGAAACTGTTAGGTGTTCGAATAGCCAGTCTGTAATTTATAGATGGGACTTGTAGACCCCCAAAAGTCCAGAAGAAATTCATCACATTCTATACCAGCCTGGCCAGCGATGTTCGCCTACTGTTCATTTAATTTCCCATTTCCAAGTGGAACAAGACTATCTCTCAGCCTCTTTTAGACACTGTGAAGAATAAGTAATGAGCAAGCATTTATAAAGCAGTTGACACAAGCCGGAGGGCTTGCTGACCATGAGCAAGTGGGAATTCATAAATCCCTTTCCCACCACCCCATCCATCTTGACCTCCCCCTGTCCATTTACTTACCATCATTTATTTTTAATCAGAAAATAAGTTACCTCAGCTCAGAGGATTTTTTAAAGATCTCATAGAAAATATGACTTTAGGAAATCGGATGCAGACTATGAAAAATGTATTTACTGTCAGCAAACAAGGGATACAAATTACTCCAGCCCAAGCTATTTTCACTTATCCTTGGCTCTCGCTACTTGTTACCTGTATTCCATCAAGGCATTTGAGAGCAAATTGATGATATTCTTTCCCTTCAAGGCCTTGTATATAGTTGCAGTCAATCCCCTGAGCCAAACCTGGGGTGGGGCAAGGAGTGGCAGGAGAGACAAAGAAGTAAAGAAAAGAAAAAGAAAATCAATAGAAGTGAAAAACATAACTCGTATCTTGGGTTATGAGTATCCACACATGTATGCACAAACGTCTTTTTATATGATTGTTATGGTTTACCTGATCCACTGTGGACACTCCATGGAAACATAGCTGGGTAAGTGCCAGGTGTTGACTAGGCATGCACAGAATTATTTTTTCACAAGTGGAATTGTGTTCAAAGGAAGCAACAGTTAAAAGTAGATCTTTACCTGGCATTGATAACATTTCAAAATAATTTTTTAAAAATAATTTTGTACTAATCCTGAGCATTTTTATTACTTAAAAAATGGAAGACACTTTTGCATTCAACCCCCTACCCCACAAACCTGTCATCAAGCATATTAATTCCCCAATAGATAAAAGGATAGACCAAAGAGGCACCAGGAAAGGGAAAACTTGGAATACCACGGGAAGGAGTTCCAACTTTATTCTGTCCCTGAGGAATCATCAGAATGTTTCGAACCGAAAAGTAAAATGATTGTGGTTATGATGAATGAAAATTATACTAATGATGATATGAAGGAGGAATTAGAGAAGAGAAGCTGGGGGCACAAGTTAGGAAGGAGGTTGGTGACAGTAGCTAAGGAATCTGGATGAACTTAGGTTGACCAAGCAGAGGAGGCAGTGCGTGGTGGAGTCCAGGGACCAGCAGAATTGATGAGCAAACAAAGATGGGATTTAGAGACTAGGAAGAAAGAGCAGGAAGAGGCGGGAGGGGTTGGCAAGTTCTGGTGTTCTGAGGGAACCAATGGTCAAATCCATTTATACGTAAGAACAACTCAAAATTGAAACTTTGCAGACTCCCCATAGTACAAAATTAAATTTAGGTTGTTCCTTTGAATCAAGAGCACAGCTTAAATTTTATTGCATGCTGGAGAAGGTATGAACACAAAAGTGGAGAAAACAAATTGCAACTTTGCTTTCCAATTTGATTAACTGGCCCTACAGAGATCTCATGATAGTGTTCCCAAGCTGGCCACGTCAGGTAACCAGACGTGGTCCATAGGAGAATATGTTACACAGCAAGAACATCTGCTATCCATGAAATGTTTTATAAAACAAATTTCATGGCACATCCTATAGTTGGTTCAAGGAACGTAAAAAGGGAGAATTAATTTTTTTAAATTTTAAAATGTTAATCCACCTATTTTCACACCAGACTGACCATAGAGTTAATGGATTCCAATTGAATTTTCTCCTAAAATAGATAACCATGTGTACTTTAAAATTTGTTGAATTTTCTATTTTTATCTTACTATTTTGAAATTCTGTCTTTATCATGATTGAAATTCCAGATACTCAGTCTTTCTATACATTGTTCTCTATCATTATACTATTTTAATTACTGTGGACTTAAAAAGTAACGTCTAAGAGCTGGGCACATCACTGGGTGCACACCTACAATCGCAGTAGCTTGAGAGGCTGAAGCAGGAGGTTTGCAAGTTCAAAGCCAGCCTCAGCAACTTAGCAAGGCCATAAACAACTTAGTAACTCTGCCTCAAAATAAAATATAAAATGGGCTCAGGATATGGCTCAGTGGTTAACTCCCTACAAAAAAATTATACATACATAGGTATAGATATTAATGTCTAAGAGGCAAATAGGAACCTCTCTTGACCTGGGTAAATAAGACAAGAAATTTGAATTTCTCTTTTAAGTACAGTGATAAGTTTGTAAATTATATAGTGCTTGCCAATAAGCTTCAGAGTCAAAGAAAAACGCATTTTAAAGTAAATAAATTTATACAACATCTTCAACAGGAGCCAGTTTTTACTGACTTATTAACAATACTTTCTTGAAAATAGAAATACTTTTAGTGCCAAAAGATTCAATATTTTATTTTTCATGGTAGATTTAAATTTCCTTTGCTAATGAGTTGGTTTAAATACTTTTGAAATATTATTTAAATGATTGTATAAGTTAAAATAGACGTTTACTGTGAAAATTATTAATTTAAAATTGTATTGTCACTGGTTTGGGAGTCCTGAGAAGGTCACCCTAAAAGGGACAAACAAAACCTCAACTCAAGCCATGAGAGTCCTTAATGTCACATAAAGGAATCTGAGGTTGGGAAAAGCGAAGCACAGATTAATTTTATTGAAGGAAAGAAGTGTATACTCTGGGAGATAGGACAGCATGTGGGCATTGGAGAAGAAAGTGCTGGCTCCATCTTAGCTGGGCATATTTCTACATGTAAAATCTATAGTGCAGAAATAGGATCTAAGGAGGTGTTTTTAGTTCTCCTTTGTGTTGGTAATTGAACATGCTAGCCGTTGCCAGGGTGGGGGACATTTATTGATATACAGTTATCAAGAAGGCAGTCATTTTCTGACAGGTTGGTCATTACCAGGATCATTTTCTTTTCTTTGTTTTTGATGCATTCTGCTTTATTAATTTAACCAGTACCACTGCATTATAAGGCCTAATAATTGATCTAAGCATACTTTTGTGATCAAGGTATGTGAACGTGACCTTTAAATCTGAACTTCTAATCCACGTGAAAGTGGACTTTCCATCTGGACTGTAAATCATGGTTGTTTATATATGACTATAAGTCTTGTGTTGCTCCTTGGGTCTTCTTTCTACCTATCCTTATGTTTTCTCTCCTACCTCATTCAGCTGGGGTAAAAGAGTCATCAATAACCTTATGGGAAATTTTTTAAAATTGCATCATACTAAAGGCAGGCGGAAAGATAAACTATTCAAATTTAAATTGTCTTGAGGCATTAAGGTGAATAATTCACTTGCTCATCATCTTACTTCTTTAAACTTTTCAATAAAATGATACCTAGCAGTTTGTTTTCTAAAAACCAAATGCAACATGATCTGTTCTGGATTTAACTTTATTTCCTAGAAGTCCACCTGGAAGACAATGCCCATCTTCTCTCGCATTTCTAAATACCGGACAAGCACAGGTGCAGAAGTGTAGACTCACTTTGTCCCAATACTGTCTTTTCATTGATGTTTGTATGGTGAACAGCCCTGGAGGATAGAAAGAAAGTTTCTTTCCAGAATAAAAGGGAAGTTCAGTAACTGTCCAATAAGATAGATGATCTATCTCTCCCCCACCCCTCTAAGATAATGCTCTGGCAGGTTCCGATACCTCTATTAAGAAGAGCTGGCTTTCCTAAGTTCATGTTTCCTGGATTATGACACAGACCCACTAGAAGCATAGTAAGCATCTGGGACCCCCCGCATCACCTCTGAGGGACTTGAGGCAAGGAAAACCAATGTAAACATAAAGTTTATGCTGTTTGCTGTGCTTCTGAATAAAAACATTCTCTATCTCTGACCCAGAAGTCTCCTATCTTCGGCCAGCATTGCTGAAACTGTGCTCACTTAATAGCTTGCACATAGGTTGAAAGCACATGCCTGTTACAGCTTTCGGCGATGAGGATGAGATGCAGACAGAGACATGACTTTCTAGAGAAGGGGGACAAGAGCCTCATGGACCAGTTTACAGGATATGAAAAGATACAACTATAGTTGTCCTTGCTCCCACCCAAGCGGTGAATGAGAGAAAAGAAGGGGTAAGGGTCTCCAATTGTCTTCTCTAGTAACGAATGACACAGATTGAGAGACAAGAGGTAAAATGGAAATAAGCCACCCCAAGGATGCTTAGTTGTTTCTTATCCTCGCTTGTGACCGAGAAAGAAGGGATGTTTTCATGTCACCAATAATGCCCTTACCCTAGTGAAAGGCTGCAGCAACTGAATCAAGGATGCTCCAATACTGGAGAGGATGATGCCAATAAGAGTAAAAGGCTTCACATGGACTGAAAGCATTAGAGGTGTATTGACGGAGCCACTGGAAAATCAAAGTAAATGTCCCTTGTTTACTAGCACAAGGCTGGCCCTCCCACTCCCAGCTCCTCCTTGCCTTCTACCCTGGCCTCAACTACCTTAGGAAAATGATGATTAGGGGAAGGCCAAGGTCTCCCTGTCCCCAAGGAGACCAAAAGCCATACGCACCCATCTGAGAATGCACCCATCTGAGAATGCTGAAGAAACTTTGGAGACGAGGACGAGTCATCCTCTCATCCTGTCCTGGGAGACAAGGAAATTCAACTGATGAGGCTTAGGCAGGGTTTGCAGACGTGAGGGTGGGGCCTTCGGGATGCTTCAGTGTATTGCTGCCGTGCTTTCCACGCTGAATATAAAGCTCTGCTGATATCCGCACGCCCGTGCTATGCATACTCACCAGTGCCAGAGTGTATCATCTCACTGGAAGGGTCAGATACAGAAAAGGGCTAGTATTTTGGGGGCCCCACAATAATGCCTTTGAGGTAGAATACTCTGATTCATAGTTCAGTCAACTGGATTCTCTGAGAAAGGGCAGTAACCTCCACATGGAGAAGCCCCCTGGGGTTAGGAATCATGCCTGCTTCTCTTGGACACCAGCTGGGCTCCTTTTCTTTCCTCCTTTTTTTTTTTTTTTTAAAGAGAGAAGGACAGTGAGAGAGAGAGAGAGAGAGAGAGAGAGAATCAATTTTTTATTGAGTTTTTCACATGACCTTCATTGCTCCAGTACTTAGTTGTATACATGGATGCTGGGGTTTGAACCCCAGTACTTGTGCATGCAGGGCAAGCACCATAACCACCGAGCCACCACTCCAACCCCTCCTTCTTTTTAAAAAATTGTTCCAATTCAACTTTATTTTGAGATCATTGTAGATTCACACACAGTTATTTAAAATAATATAGAGAAATCCCACGTACCCCTTACTTAGTTTTCTCAATGGCAATATCTTGCAAAATTCTAGTATGATAATATACCATAAACCCCTCTTTCAAAGCAGCTGTTAGTTTGCTAATGGATTTTTGGACAAACCAAATGACTGACCCATGGAAATTTTGTGGATCTCTGACTTAGTAATTCATTTTGGAGTAGGCCAACTCAGACCCAAATGTGTAGGGAAGCAATATTCCAGAACACAGCAACCTGGTCCCAAAAGTATCTCATCTTTACATTAAAAAATCATACCCATGTCTTTGGATACCTCTTTCTGTCCGGTCCCAGCCAGCAGGAACCAGATGGCTCTCATTTGGCGGTTGACTGGGAATGAAGTAGACCCACTGGCCCTGGGTTCTCCAAGCACTTCATTTCTCCCTTTACCACGGCTAAAGGCCTCCAAGTGCTTCCTTCTCCGCCTTCTCTATTTTACAGGCAAGGCCTTAAAACATTACATTTAGAGTCAAGGTTATTCACATTTTCTCTCTTTAGAGTCCCTGTTTCTACCGCCGAGGCCTTTCTTCCTCTTACCACCTGCATGTTAGGTTTTCTTCCTCTGCCTCTGCTGCTGCTGCTTCTCTGTCTCTGCTTCTTCTTCTGCTTTCCTCTGTCTCTGCCGCTGCTGCTTCTCTGACTAGTGGCTACTACTCTGTCTCGTTTCTGTCACCTGCATAGGAAGGTCTCCTCTCACCAGTGTCATCTCTCTCTCTCCGTCCGCGTGGTATACGTCTGTTACAACAACCAATAGGGACACAGTACAAACACATTCAACCAATTGTAACAAATGAGCAGCCAAATAGCTTAGTCATGCGGTCAGGCAGTTTGCTAATTACAAGCCAGCTGGGCCTCTTAGAGTTGTTTACCACCAATTCTTTTACAAGCCAGCTGGGCCCTTTACAGAGTTGTTTACCACTAATTCTTTTCTCTGGCATCATGTTGGGCTTAGTCTCC